>JNEM01011231.1:0-49924 GCA_000697335.1 Conidiobolus incongruus B7586 | reverse complement strand
GATCTTTGTGGGATAAGAGGTAACCAGCTGTAATGAAATCCTGAATGGCAGCAATGAGGGGCTCACCATTACGAGGGGTAACTAAATTGTTTTTGACACCCATCAATTCCATAGCTTCAATTCTAGCTTCTTCAGTTTGAGGAGCATGTAAATTCATTTCATCACCATCAAAATCGGCATTGTATGGATTACAAACACATTCATTTAATCTGAAAGTACGGTGAGGTCTGACTTTGACAAAGTGGGACATGATACTCAAACGATGGAGAGAGGGTTGACGATTAAATAATACAATGTCATCATCTTTCAAATGGCGCTCGACAATATCACCAAATCTCAAATTCTTAGCAATTTCTTCTCTATTACCAAATTTTAACGATTTTTTACTTCCATCTAAGAATTGGACAAAGTTGGCACCAGGATGTTGTGTTGGGCCATTGCGAATAGCTTTTCTCAAACGTTTAATATTAAAGTCATTGACTTTTTCGGGGTAAGTCAAAATTTTGGCAACAAGTTCTGGTACTGCGACTTGATCGATTCTCAAATTGGGATCGGGAGAAATAACTGTTCTTCCAGTAAAGTTAACACGCTTACCACTTAAATTTCCTCTAAAACGACCCTGTTTACCCTTAAGACGCTGGCAGAATGCTTTGATGGGTCTACCGATGCTGGCTAAGCTTACACCGGGTACTTCACCATTAATGTACATACCAACAGAGAGCTGAAGATTTTCCCAGAGGTCCATGAGGTAGTTGGCGCTTGCACCTTTCTCTAGTCCAGCTTTAATCAATGCATTTATATGAACAATTTCGGTTAATTTTATAGTAAGGTCATCTTCGTTGGAAGCTCCATCACGCTCAACAGATGGACGAATACAAACAGGTGGAACAGGAATACAAGTCCAAAGCAATTTTTCAGGTCTTCCTTTGTCAGGATCCAATCCCAATAATTCACAGTCTTCGGCTGGGATTGCTCTAAACAATTTGTGAACCTTAAGTGGATTCAGATCATCTTGAGCTTTGTTTAAATGTGGTCGAATTTCAGGCTGGAGATCTTCAGCTTTCTTAAAAGTCTCTTTGAATTGTGCATATTCTTCAACAATTTCCTTGGTTTTAGAGCGGTATTTTTCGTGGATAGGCTTTAATCCTGCAACCTTCTTAACTACACCATTCGTGCTATTACAATGGGGACATTTAGTAACCTTTTTACAACTAGTGACGATTGCTTTGATAAAGTTCATTCTCTGCAAATTGTCCAAATTGGGACGTCTTAATCGATTTAGGAAAGAGCGACGCTCATGCTCGGATAATAATACTCGACTGCATGATTTACAAATACATTGGAGGATTTGTACAATGTGACGGAAATAACCCACATGGAATACAGGAAGGACGAGAGGGATGTAGGCATAATGACCTATGCATTCGGCGGTGGGCAAATGACAAGTAGCACATGTTTTGTTCTTGTCCCCTGTACCTAATCTGGGGTCAAGAACACCATCGGGCTTTAAAGAGCGGTCAAGTTCAAACAAATCCCTCTGAGTCACTTGAAATTCTCCCATTCGACTTATTTCACCATGAGATAAAACATTGAATTCAATTTGTTTAATCTTTTTAGGGACCTGATGAACTACGGGGCGTTTTTGTAAAAATCCAGGATCGTGCACCATTGTTTAATGTATATAAATAAATATAATGTAAAATAAATCGAATTAATTATAAATAATATAAATTTCAATAGTATCTAAATTTTAAAATTTTGTTAAAGATTGAGGGTAAAATGTATCATAAAATAATTAATGAAATATCTTTTTAATTATTTATGAATTAAATCTAGTCTGAGTTGAGTAAATTTAGGTGACGAAATTTATTTTACATTAAACTTAGATAAAAATAAAATCGGGGGAAATTTTATATTTGAATTTTCAATTAATAAAATTATGGGTTTATTTATTTTAAACACGATTTTGTTCTAACACAATGATAATTTAGATTCCTTATTAAGATAATTAATAACTGCAATTTTTAATAATGATCTTTGACTATATGAATAATGGTCTACATGATCTTTATAATTTTCTTATATTTTTAATGTAGCTGTATCCTTAGTTTCAATGTAATCGTAAAAATCTTTTTAGAAATATTAAAAATTCCCATAAAATTAGTATGCTATTCTAAACTATAAATTTTTAAATTTAAATACTAATGCTCAAAATCAATCAACTATTATACAAATGAGTCTATATAGCTTAAAAGAATCTGATTTCGTAAAAATTGTAGAATATTTATCAATTCAAGACTTTATCAATTTTTCTAGTATTAATTCCAAATTTTTAAATTTGTTAAATAATGATACCATTTGGAGAAAGTATTGAACAACGATTATTATTTATTCAAATGATGATTAATTTATATTTAGTTTTGTCTGGGGTTATTATTGGAGTCGTGTTCAAATTGAACAACTTATGGTAGAAAGTGGTTTAAATCAAATTTCTCAGACTCAAGAACCTGAAAATTGGAAACAATATGCACGTGAAGTTTTTGGAACACCTAACGAAATTAAAGATTTGGAAGTTGCCAGAGAAAAGCTAGAACATTTTCAAAAGGATCCTTCAGATATCCAATTATTGTTAGATGCTACTCATATTGCTTTGAATTGTTTGGGTAATTATATTTGATCTATGACAAAGGATAGAATATTGATTGATTTTTTAGTGGATCAAAATTTAATGAGTTTTTACACTTTAGCTTTTATTTGCTATATTTTGAATCATCCTAAAAATGCTTTGATGATTTTGGATATGGGTTTAGAACTAGATAACACCTTTGAACCTCTTTTAGGTAATATTATTTACACACTTAATGCATTCCCAATTTATCTATATAAACTGATTATTATAGAATTAAAAAACGAAATTCAAATCTTATTTGATCAATTACAAGGCCAAGGCAAAATACCATTAACTAATGGTAATAACTTATCCGAACCCTTCCAAGCCATTTTGACAGAAATCTTCCACAAATTCGACAAAGATCAAGACAAGCTTCTCAATTTCAAGGAACTTAACCAATTGATCACAACGATCAATCATGGATCTCAACCACCTACAGAATTTGTTAAACAGATTATTGAACACTTTGCAACCAACAGCCCATCAGCCATTGCTCTAAAGGGTTTCTGTAACTTTTTCTTGTATCAAGCATTACAAGATCCTGAAGAAATGAGACAAGATCTGAATTCTTTGGGTTATGATCCCAATAGTTTAAAGAAATTAGAGGATATGATGAACGATTTACAAATTAATTAGTTTTGAGATCAATCTATAGTTCATTTATAAAATTTAATTAATCTATTCGAATTTATTTTACTTTTATATATATATATATATTTGGTTATTGAATATCAATTAAAAATAGCAGTATCAATTTCGAATCATGATTGATCCCATAATTATTGTTGTATTAAAGAATCCTTTTAAAGTTTAAGTCTACAACAGCAATAAATCATATTTAATATATATCATATTAAATATATATATTTATGAAAATGATTAAAACCAAATTAAATTCATCAATTAAACAAATTCAAAGGATTAATATTAGAAATTTCTCTAATATCAATAGATTTAACAATGAAAATAAATCAAACAATAATAATAGCATCAACAAAAATACTACTCATTTTGGTTTTCAACAAATTCCTGAAGACTTGAAAGAAACTTTGGGTAAATAAAAATTATACTGTATATTTTTAATTTTATTTAATTACGTGGTGTAGTTGGTAAGGTTTTCTCTAATGTTGCTGACAAATACGATGTGATGAATGATGCCATGTCCTTGGGTATCCATAGATTATGGAAGGATTACCTTATCAAAGCTATGGCACCCGCTCCAGGATCTAAATTAATTGACGTTGCTGGAGGAACTGGTAAATACAAAAATATATATTTTAAATTTAATTTTTAATTTTTAAAATTATTAGGTGATATCGCTACTAAATTTTTAGAATATTGTAGAGATACTCACGGTGACCACACTGCTCACGCTACCGTTGTCGATATTAATGCCGATATGTTGAGAAATGGCAAGAAGAGATTCCAACAGACTGAATTTGTCAAATGTAAATAGTACAGCAATTATAATATCAATTTATTTTATTAATACCTGTTTCAATTCAGATGATCAAGCTGAATTCATCCTTGATAATGGTGAAAAATTAGAAAACATTCCTGACGAATCTATGGATATCTACACTATCTCATTTGGTATCCGTAACTGCACATACATTGATCAAGTTATCAAACAAGCTTATCGTGTTCTTAAGCCCGGTGGCAAATTAATGGTCCTCGAATTCAGCAAAGTTGATAATCCCTTAATCAGCCCCATTTATGATCTTTATAGTTTCCAGGTTATTCCAGCTCTCGGAAGTTTGATTGCCTCCGATTCCGCCAGCTACCAATACTTGGTTGAAAGTATTCGTAAGTTCCCTTCCCAAGAGCAATTTGCTCAAATGATTAGAGATCAGGGCTTCGTCACCTTGGGTAAGGGTTACGAAAACTTAACCTTCGGAGTCGCTGCCATTCACACCGGTTATAAGTTATAAAACAATTGATTTAATAAAATGTCTAAATCATTGAACTATTTAATTTATTCAATAAATTCAATTCAATCTATTTAAATTAAAAAGCATTTTATAACACAAAAAATTTTTATTTGATTATCTAATAACTGTACTAATTCTCGTTTTTGTCAATATTATTGAAATATATTCAAATTGAACAGAAATTATGAGATTATATATGATATTTTTTTTAATTCAAACTCTCTAAACGCTAAACAATTTTAATAAAATCTTAGTAAAAAGTTAACAGATAGTATCATTCTAGATTAAAAATATATTTGAAATTTATTATTACTCTTAATATAAATACCAATTTTTCCAATTTATTGTAAAACCTGACCAGTAACGGGGTCAGTATAAGTTCTAGCCTTCTTCATAATTTCGGCGACAGCGAAGTGTTTCTTCTTGGAGAGAGGTCTACAAGCTTGAATTCGGACAATATCTCCTAAAATACAGGTACCATGTTCGTCATGAGCCAAGTAATTTTTATGACTTAACATTTCCTATCATTGTATTAGTATGAATTAAATTATAAATTTCAATAGAGAATTACTTTTTGAGTTAATTTGTGAACTTTTAATCTAGGTACTTTAACCTTAATGGTCTTTTGCATAGCCGTACTTACTACCATTCCAACGAGATTCTGTCTCATTTTTGAAATATATGTTATTTAATAAATGAAAATTTATTTGAATTTATATGGGTTATTAATTTATATATATATATATTTTTGTATTTGTTTAAATATTTGGTTTTATGTTAATTTGAAATTGAGTGGAGAAAATATTTACAACAGGATGCATGGATTGGAAATTATGGGATTTAGATTTAAACAATAAATTTTTAAATAACAAAATATTAAATATCTTGTAGAGAGGGAATTATGAACTTAGTAATTATAATTACTGTATTTTTCCTGGCTTATAATTATATAATCAACCATTATTTGATAATTTGAATTCAATCTTAAATCCAATAAAAATAACTTGAATAGTTGTTTTTTGATAAAATTTGCGGTTGTGATATTTAAATATAACACTAGCATTCTTATAAATTAATTTCAGATATATTAATATTCAATAATAATTTTAAACAGATAATTACATATTTAGATCTATTAACCCTTTGAAATCATTTTTTGACACTTTTAATGTATAAAAAAGTTCTATTCTCCAAAAAATTAACATAAATTTGAATATTTATTAATTTTTCAATTATAGATTATTTTTCAAATATATTTATTTTGGCGTTATTGATAGAGCTGAATTTTATTGATAATAATTAAAATTAGCTATCATAACATTCTTTTATTCTTATCAAACCCAGATTATTTTACTGATGAAAACAAGTCTTTAGAGTTAGAAAATTGGTACAATTTTCCAGAATAACAAAATTGTATCAAAATAATATGAATATAGCTTAAATATATTCCAATGCAATTCCCGACTAATTGTTAATATTACCAATTATTTTTTCACAGTATTTGAAATATCATAACTTTCATTTTCAGAACCACCATATTCGCCAAGTGAAAAGATTTAAATCATAGATTCATTCTGTTTAAATATATTGCATTTGATAAGGATTTCAAATCATCATTAATAATATAAGCAATTTTGAAAATTTTTGATTGGAAAATTGCTTTTGATTTGAATATGAATTCTATTTTCTATTATTCGTTAAATTATACTATAATTCATAATATAAATACATCATAAAAGATATTTAATGGATATTGATATATTGAATAATTAGAATGCATTATTTTATTGTTAGAGTGGAAATATTAACAAATTTCTTGAAACATGATGATATTATTGAAAAGCATTGTTGTTATCATCATGTTCAAATTCTGCAGCTACCAAATTAATGAAAGAGTCATCGATATCATCGCCAAAGAGATCATCATTAGTTGAGTCTGGATTATTATTATTATTCGATGTTGCAAGGTATCCAGTAGTTGGTGGATTTGATATGTTAGAGTAAATTCGATTTGTAGTCATGGTGGTTGAATTAGCATCAGATGTTGTAGTTAAGTCTATAGTATTAGTTTGATTCAATCCTGCCGTTAAAGAGACTGATTGCTGAGAAGCTTTGGGAGGAATATAGGACTTATCTACGTAATCAGGGCCTCTGAGTTTCTTTTCCAGCCTCTGGATCGCATTCAAAGTATTCAAAGTTTTAACTTGGCCACCAATAACTCTACAATTTTGGGGTTCTAGCATCATCAATCCTCGTAATGTTGTCACTTGCTTGAAATATATCTATAAAAAATACGAGTCAATTATTATTCTGTTGAAAATAGTATATAAAACTTTACCTTAGTACCTAATGGCATATCTAATTTCAAATCATTAATCATTACCTTTTCAGAAGCTTGAAATTCATTGTGGCCATCCGACAAGGTTAACTTAAAGCAATGTGTCTTGGCCTTAGGCTGAGTCGATTTCAAGTCAAGTTCTTCTAACTCCAAATCCTCCTCAATACCCTTTAACTGTTCTATCTGTTGAATCAAACTCTTTCCTGAATCCACAATATCCATCAGCTGTAAAACTACACCATGTTCAAACAATACCGTCCTTTTAATACCCATCAAATCTTTCGATCCAACAACACCCTCCAATGGCAAAGTAGTAAATTTCATATCGGAATTTAAAAACAAATTATAATAGTTTTGGTAATTTGTAATATTTGAGTTTGAGTTTAACCATTCAGGATTAATTGTAATAGCATTTTGTTTAAATTGATTTACTATTGATTGCTGAAAGCTAGACATTTTAAAATTCAATGTATATAATCACCTTTATTTATATGATGGTAATAATTTTGTTTTATGGGATTACAAGTGAGATGGAGCATTTATCAAGTTTGAGTTTTGATGTCAGAATTAAAGTTTTTATAATATATATTGGCATATTAGTTTGGCCAAGATATTAAATAATTAACAATCATCATTAGTTGTCTTTTGGAGGATCATAATATTTAAATCTACAACTTATTTTGAAAAACTTTTACCATTTTGTATAAATCAAAAAATTTTAATATACTATAAATTGATTAGTATATAGTGTGAAATCTACAAATTTGATGATTGTGTAGTTAATATACTTAATGGTGACATAACTTATAAATAACCTTATAAATAATAGTTTGATTGCTATTATTGATTTGATAATATTTTAAGGTTGATTGATACTGATTAGTATTCAAAGTTCTTAAAGGATTACTAAGAAAGATAGTTAAAAAGATTATTGAATATGATATCTTTAAAAGTATTAGGTGCAAAATAATGTAATCTGATTTCAATCATTTTAAAGTTAATACTTTAATTTTAATGAACTGATACAACATAAAAAATTAGTAGATATTGCTTAAATTAAAAAGATGTTTAATATCTAATTGATATATTAATAATATTACTTTGTAATTTAAATAATGGGAATTTTTTGCAATTGAAAAAAAATAAACATTTTAATATGTAAAAAGTAAAAATAAATATATAATATAAAATTAATAGTTTCTTTTATTTCTAATAACTTTTTGCTATACTTTTAACAAAGATCTAATACCTAAAAAATAATTTTTTTTATTAAAGACTAAAATTTGATGTTTTACAAACCAATTAAATTTTCCTGTAGAAATTTTTTTTACAAGCTAGTTTTTTAATTACCTAAAATAATTATAATTATATAAGTTATAACCTAAAGAATATACTAGATGTGGTAGTTTTTTCTAGTTATTTTTAATTAAAAAGTTTTTTACAACTTTAAATTTATGTATTTTATAATTATCATGTAAAATAATAAATTTTCTTAAATTATATTGAGAATATTAATTAAAAATACTTTTATTTAAAAAAAATATAAAGTTTATTATTAATTGATTTTTTTTAAGAATTAAATAAGAATAACATATGTTATTATAATTTATTATAACAATTAGCATTTGTTTATTAATAAAGTGTTTATTTAAAGGAATTTATAGAGGGGGTTAATTTAACTTAATTTAACACTTTAATTTATATTTTAATAAAAGATTATACAAAAAAATCTAAGATTTATTAATTATAATAATTCACTATAAAAGTTTTAGTTTCTAGTTATATTTTAGTAAGTTTTATTTAGTAATAACTACTTTAATTTTTTTTAAGTTTTAGTTAAATTATAAGATATTTATTTTATATTTTTATTAATTAATTTTAATTTAAACTTTAATATATTTAAAATACTTGTGTAACTAATATTAAAGTATCTTAATAATTCTTTAACTAAAATAAAAAAGTGTTTTTTAATATGTTTTTTTATTTTATTAACAAATAGAAAAATAATAGTTGAAATTAATTTTTTAGATTTTAACAGGTTTTAAGTAGTTTTTCTTTTAGTTTTAAAGTAATTTACCTAGTAATAAATTGTTAATTTAGATAATATTTTATTATTAAAAGTTATTTGTAAATTTTAAATGATTTTAAAAGGTTTATAGTTAAGTTTTACTAATACTAAAATAAAAAACTTTTGATGGTTACTATTTAGTTTAAGTATGATTAAATTAAACAATTAATTTTAAAAAATTATTTTTTTAATCAACAAAGTTATTATATATATATATATATATATAATTCAAAACTATTTATTTTCCTATTTGTTTTGTATATATTTGCTTATTTGAAACTAATAATATGTTTGAAAAATCAGAAATTAAAAAATTTCCCATTTGTTCGATTGCATGGTAATATTTCAAGGATTAAAAATTTAATGTTTAAATGATAAATAGATATTTATTTAAATATAATAGATATGATCCAGCCATATTCAAATGTCGAATCTAAACAAAAAAGGGTGGTTAAAACGATGATATTAAAAAATATAAATATCAAAACTTGAAAAGGTTAAACAAAAATCAGCAAAAATGCTTGGGTCAACAAGCGTTAGACTCACGGTGAAATAGTATGACCGTCGTGATTAAAAAAAACATCATTTTATATAACCTAGTATAAAATATTTGATAGAACTTGACTTACCAATTGATTCAATAAGATCATAAGTGTGTTTAAATAATTCAAATATTCTTACAGAATATCACCTATTAAGAAAATCTTGGTTAATAAACGTATTGAAAAACAATTACAATTTGGTATAATAAAAGAAAAAGTCAGAGAGAATGGAAAAAAGTTAAGTTCATTTGACGGGGTCTTAAGCCGCTCATAAACACGGACCAATTCAATAATTCATCATACAAATTGAGTAATATCAGAAAATTAACTTACTTGACAACAACAAAGGTAAAATGCAATCCCACTCACAAGGAGTGAATAGAAATAAAACCAATGAACATGATCTAAAGAATGAATCACTCATTTGCTACTGTCAGAGCAGATGAATAAAACATTAATGAATCAGTTATTTTGGTTAGAATAAAATGAATTTAAATTTGAACCTATTAAAATTTGTGTTTAAATTAATATGTAAAATTTATTTCGATTATGGGATCTCTTGTAAAAAATAACCATTTTTTCACATCATCTTTGAATAATCACAGTTAGGAATTCAATAAATATTAAAATATTAGAAATATATTTTTTAATATTAATATCGATTATTTTTATACCTTTTATTAATATGCCAAAAGATTGAAAGTGTATCATCAATTTAAATTTACTATTTAGTTGGAAATATAAACTAAATGTTAGTTTATTTAAATAGCAAGTATATTAACAAATTTCAAATTATAAACCTAATCAATATATTTTATTGATAAAATTTCATTCAAAATTATTGAAAAAATATTATTGATAATGATAATATTAAAAATATTAAGATGCAAATTAATACAAAATAATCATTGATATATATAAATGAGACATGCTAAATTTTTAAACATATAATTAAAAATAATTTTTTAATTGTTTACATAATGGAATAATTTTGGTATTGATATGGTATTTAGGAATGTTAAGTTGAAAGAACTTTAACAATAACAATATGAATTAATTCGAAAAAAATGTATATCAAAATAATTTTTAGAAAATCACCTTAATTAATATTGAAAATTAATAAAATGAATTTTAATCAGCTTTTGATTTATGAAACAAATGCTAGTCTATTTTAAAGTTAATTTTAATGCTTGGTTAATTTTTGAATAAATTTTAATAGGTTTGATTTTATGAATGCTTTGCAAAGTAATCAAATTTTTTAAATCATTTAAATTCATTTTATATATATTAATTCAAATGGTCAAGGCATTTATATAGAAATATTCTAAAGGTATCAATTTATAATATCATATTCTACTAATAGATTAGGAAAAAACAAATTCAAACCTTATAAAATTTAAGTGGATTAAGATCTAAGATTTAAATTATGAGGTTAAGTATTAGAATTGTGTTCACCATAATTTGATGATCGATTTACAATAGACTAATAATACATTGATCAATATTGTATTTATTGCAGTTAATGCAAAGTTAAAATATTCAAAGTGATATTGATTAATAAATCAATCTGAAATATTGACAATAGCTACAATTAATTTTTGTTTGAAATTTATTCTAATAACCTATTAATATCAATAGCATATTAGTACCTATGAAATTATAACAATTGTTTAAATTTATGGACAATTTGATAGATGGCAAAATACAAGAATTTGAACTGGGATGAAGTTTGGACAAAATAAGGTCTTTGCTGACGATAAGTGTGCACAACATGTCGAATGATATCACCTTCAGAACTTTGTTGTTCTTGGGTCCAATGAGGTAATAGCTTTAAGACAGTATCAATGACGCAGAAGGTTCCAGTACGTCCGCAGCCTGCACTGCAGTGGACGACGAGAGGTCCCTTGAATTCCGATTCAGATTGAACACGTCGAGAACTCTCTAAAAGTTCGACGAAGGGCTCGAGCTCGTTGGGGGTACCGTGGTCCGGCCACTCTTCAAATTTCAGCTGGATCACAGTCCTTGGTGGTTCGTTGGAATTGGGGCGACTGATGATATATCTACGATATTGGATGCTTCGTGAAGTGGGTGACGTGTAAGCAACATCGCATTCTACTTTGATATTATGTTGGGTAAATAATAAAGGTTGGGTGGGAAGTGGGCAGTAGGGATGATACTTTAACTTATATCCTTCTTGTTCCTTTGTTAAAACGACGATTGCGGGGACCTGTTGCTCCCAAACCATTTGCCAAAAGTCGCCTAGCGTATTGGGAAGAGGTGCCTGAGCTGCGATATATCTAGCGATATTGGGATATTGGACGAAATTGGCGTTGATATAGTCTTCGACATTTTCAGAACCGTTTAACTTGACACGAGTGCAGTCGTAAGCTAAAATATCCATATATCTGTTCTTCTTCTTATTGACAGATGCTGTTGCTATCCTTTGTGAAAAGATATTAGGATTTGCTCTGTTAAATTCGGGACTACATTGACCGTCCTCTAACTCTGCAAACCATCTTAAACTGGATGGACTAGGTGTACTTGAGATTATATTACTAAAATCCATGTATTAATAAAAATTATACAATGTTGATTATTATGAATATGATGTCAATCTAAATTTATCAATTTTTAATATGATTTAAACTAAATTTAAATGGTAAATAATTTATGGTTTTTGTTTAACAGAATTGGTACAATTAAATATAAACAGTCAATTAATTACATATTTTCATTGATTATGCATATTTGAACATATAATTCAAAAATAATGGTTTGCATTAATTTACTATTTTTGTAATGGATTATATATTTTCAAAATTGATCAATATTATTATAATTATTTTATTCCAATTCTTCTTAATTATGATATTATATACTTTAATTAGGTATATCAAATTGACTAGGTAAATGTTCTACATCTAACAAAGGGTACACCTTAGAAATATCAAACAGTTCAATAAACTGTTGATCCATAGATCTAGATTTGGGATGCGAAAATCTTCTATATTCATCAAATATAGATGTATAAGACCAATGCTGTAATTTCCTTAGGCAACCTACTAAACATCCTGTTCTATGCTATATTTTCAAAAGTTAATAAAATAGTATAAATTAACAGATAAATTTTAATTTACCTTGCCCTTATTACAGTGAATCAGTATAGGGTGATTCCTCTTATCTAGATAAAAATTAATCACTTATTGAATTATAATCTATGAATGAATACCTAATAATACAGCTAAAGCACCACGAATTATATCTTCAGGAATATCTACAAATGGTTCCTAAAAATTATGAATATCTATATACTTAGAATAATTTATAATTAAGTTACCTTATTACCAGCAACGCCAAATTGATATAGGTTGATATTATTCTCATTTAAAAAATCCAAATTAACTTGGGGATAGTCTTCCAATATTAAAGTCCTATATAAGTTATTAAGTATCAATAAACAAATATAATAATCTGAATATTACAATATACTTTTCAATTTTAACTTCTTTAAAAATTGAAAATTTTTCTTTTTAGGAAATCCTGACCTATAAATAAACGGTGTTACGAGTGTAAAGTTCTCCGGTGGGATTAAGTTCTCTTCAACAGGGTCTTCTAATGTGAGAGGTCCTTTCGGAAAGTATTCGATAGGTTCAACTAAATTCCCTAATTGGAACTTGGTCTCAGGTATGTACTCATCTTCTTGAGATATAGTATGATTGGGTTCTTCACTTTTTTGAGGTATTCCTGATGGCGTGGCTGTTGATTTTAAGGAGTCAGCCTCGGTTTTCATTACTGGAATTGGTTGAATGCAATCTATATGAATGATGAATTTGGATATTGTGACAACTTTCATTCTAAATCAATAGTGTTTATATTAAATTAAACCAAGATTATGGGATTGTGAAATTTAATATTTATTTGAATTTTTTAGTTTAAACTTTGTATATTGGTTATCTTTATGCGCTTGAAAGTTTTTATAAATATACTATTTAAACTCATAAAAGATATTTCTTTTCATATTTATCATGTACTTTTTATATTAAATGAATTAAATTCAATCAAATTGTAACTATTCAAATGACTCAGAAATATAGTTATTAAAAAATTACCTAAAACAATATATAGAAATCGAAATACATTTAACTATCAGTGTTATTTTAAACTTGTTAAATAATTTGAAGTTAATATTATAAACATAAAGATGGACAGTCATTATATGAATATGATTTTCTAAATAATTTGTATCAAGTTTGAATCAATAAAGAATTTAAATTGATATTTTTTACCGATTTAGATTCAATGTATTATTTCTATAGTAAATTGATTTTACTCTTATTTATATTGATACGATGATTCAAAATAAAATCCTGAATACAATTACCACCATTAGACTCAGCTATTTATTTATATAATATTTGGTATGTTATTTTAATTTATAAAATCTATAAATTCAATCAAAATATTAATTATATATAAAAATATATAAATCAATAATTAGAATTAACTAAATGAATAATATAATATTCAAGCAAAATTATAAGCAAATACAGAGAAAAATATAAGGTTATTGAATAGTATTAATTTATATATTTTTGTAAAAATTCGATTACCATTGTAATAATGATTATGATGCAATCATTTTAATATATATAACATTCCAAATATTCATACTAAAACCAAATACCAAGCAATCATTCAATATTTTTTGCTAATTCAAATTCCTTAAATCATAGTTGTAAATCAAATATTAATTTGAATTTTATTAGATTATTATCTCCTGTTATCAGTTTTATAATTTAAGAAGCACTCTCATTTTAATAATATATTATCATGTTATTATATTTTTAATACAGGAAAATTTCATTCCCAATGTTCATCATAATACTCACCCAATTATAGTGCGAATGATTGGAGAAAATCAATACGAACTGTACGGGATTTTGACTATAATTATAAAAATATACAAATCGTAATTATATATAATAAATAAAAAATTGCAAAATGCAATTTATAAAACATACTCGTTTAAAAGAGAAATAATGTTATTGAAAAACTTTAACTAACTCGTAGATATACATTCTTTGTTCTGTTCAAGTCTTTGAATTAACCCTACTTGGTCTCATGATTTCATATTTATAATCACAAAATATTAGATTCAAGTATCTTTAATGGTTTTTTATCATATGTAGACTTATATGTGATTTCAAAATTCAATGTTCTTGAACTATGGTCAATGAAATCAGTATTTTCTGGTTAGATTTCATATCGAATGTAGCAAGTAGGATTTAACCAAAAATGGACAGTGTGAAAAGAATTTATTATTATCCTGATCTTTAAAAAAATAATACAAATAACCAATTCCAGATTCAATGCAAATAATTAAAATATCATTATGGTTGCAACAATGAATTAAGGAAATTATATTAAAAAAGATTAATATTTATAATTAAATATAAATGTTTACACCATTTTAAATAAAATTTATAATTCATAAATTAATATATATATTGTAATTTAACATTTTTGATTAATTAATCAGTTTAGTCAAAAAATAGCATAGATCTATTGATTTGCAACATTTTAATACTATCATTATTTTTGCGTATTATTTAGATCAATTTCACAAGAAAATAAAACTTCCAAACCGTATAAAACTACGAATTTCAAACAAAACAATAAAACATTCAAATATCAAAAAATCAACTTCAATGACAAATTATTATACAATATTTGAAATTGGTTTCAATTTACATTTGATAAACTTGAAAATAAATTATTTATTAGAAATATATCAAGTTATTTGACATTTTATCAGTTACAGATAATTGATTTAAAATTATTGACAACTTGACTTCTCTTGGGCAACCAGATGTAAACAAGCATTAATTTCTTTATTTGAATCGGCATAACTATGCATATTGAAACTTATAAAACTTTGTAAAAAGTATAAAATTATCTTAATAGCGAACAGTAACTAATTGTAATGTTATAAATAAAATCAATTCGCTGAAATGCTGAATATTAACAATCATAAAAACATTTAGCAGATATGGACTATTCAAATTGTAATTCTTAGCCTGCTAACTGGGTAATGGATTTTGATACTGCAACTTGGAAAATGACGTACTGTTGTAATTTCGCCTATTCCAAACTACAGGACTTGATAGTTGGTAATGATAATATAGCATCCTATGTGAACGTTAAAGATAATATACATATTGGGGTTACGAAGCATTATTGAGAAATTCAAAGGATCAATTAATATTTATATTGTATTATTTTTTATAATTTGTTTATTAATTGAAATAAGCAAATTCTTTTATATTTAATCAATTCACAGGATCGTTTTTATCATATTTTGAATGCTGTATATTACATATTATGTTCTTATTAAATTAATAAAGTGAAAATCACCAGTCTCAATAAATAGTTATATGATGTCAAGATTGATATTAATACATTTTTAATATATCATTACTCATAATTCACAACTAATTTAATTTTCTGCCCATACTCTCAAACTCAGCTCTTGAGATTTTACCATCTTGATTCAAATCCAGCTCGCTGAAGATCTTAGATAATTCGGAGTCTGTAAACTGTGCCACATTCTTCAAGGCTTGGATCAGTTCATCCTTGGATAGGTAGCCATCGCCATCCGTGTCAAATTCGTCAAACACCTCGCTATAATTGGAAGGTTCTCCATCGAAGAGTTTAGGCGCAATAAACAAGAAAGTATCCAAGGTAATATGATTGCGATCTTCTGGAGCCACATCGCATAATAACTTATCAATTGTAGACTGCTTAGAAGATTTACCCAATTGACGCAATAGTCGCTTGAGTTCTGACTTGTCTATAGTGTTATTCTGATCTTTGTCGAATTGTAAAAACACTTCTTTGAGTTGTTGAATTCTGTAATCATCTAAATTTTGTTTCTAAGCATAATATTAATTTATTTATATTAGTTACATATGATATTCTTCATTACCAGTGACATATTGAATTCAACTAATTATTAAATTTTTTGAATTTGATGACGTTTTAAAAGTTCGGTCGGATAAAATTTATATTTAAATAATTCAGATTAGATATAATGGGTTTTAATTCATACTTGTATTAATAAATTTATAATTCTAACTTAAATTTATTATTTTAATAAGTTTGAGGTGTTGGAATATCTTTAAACTTGGATTCTATATTGCTAAATAATAGTTGTGTTAAACTTTAGAATTGGTCATAAACACTACAAATGGTGATGAATTATTGAGGGTAAAAAGTAGAACATTGTGGTAAGATATCCTTGACTTGTGTAATAAGTAGTTTAATTAAATTTCAAGCTTACTTTGCAGAAATCTGAGGGCTTGTTTAATTAGATATAGCTTAAAAAGTGACGATATCTATATAAACTTAGCAAATAACCTATGTATTAAATTGAATAATTATAGAGATTTTAAGTGCTGTTAAGATGATAGTCTATTTCATCAAAATGGTGATTAGCTATATTTGTCAAATTTAATATAAGTATTCTGAGATTAAACAATTTTAATTCTTATTATATTCTCAAAAATATTTTTTACTATAAAATTATATTAAAATAACATCATTTTATTTTTTTTAACAGATATCAATAAATTTATTTATATTAATACTAACCAACATTTGAAGATATGACATCATTCTTGAATTTAACATTAAATTTATGAGCACCTTTTAA
Source organism: Conidiobolus incongruus B7586 (assembly GCA_000697335.1). Lineage (NCBI taxonomy): Eukaryota > Fungi > Entomophthoromycota > Entomophthoromycetes > Entomophthorales > Conidiobolaceae > Conidiobolus > Conidiobolus incongruus. Next base: position 32,663 of record JNEM01011231.1, on the reverse strand, counting down.
TTACAAAGAAAATGGTTTCATAAATTTATAAAAAAAATGAATATTACTAAAATAAGCAAAATTCTATTAATTATTTTAAGTCAAAACACTAGTTATTCTGAATCTTTTTAACTCCGTGAATTCCCGTAAATTTTTATTATTAATCTTAGGAAATATTTAACACTAAATAATCATGAATTGTGGAGATTCACAACACCATTTTCAATTTTATTTCCCAGTTTTATTTTAATGAACGAATTCAAGAGTAATCTGGTACCTTTTTTATCAAGTTAATTGAAATTGATATAATACATTATTTTTATTCTTACATTTAATATTTATCACTTTTATTATTTATATATTTATTATTGATTAATATCTTTTTATGACTCAAAATATGAAAACTGTATCAGTTGGTGGTAAGTTTTATTACAATGGGTATAGATGATCTAATTCTAATCATTACAAATAATTTTGATTGATAATCTAGGTCATGTTAAATTAGCATGTGTAGTAAGTAAATTAACTGACAGTTATTGCTATTGAAAAAATTGATTTCAACTTATTTTAGTTGGTTGGGTTACCGGCTAGAGGAAAGACTTATATCGCTCAAAAAGGTACATTTCATTCATAACACTGATTACTCACTTTTATTCACCTTTTATTTATTATTATAGTTGTCAGATATATGAATTGGTTAGGTGTTAAGTCCAAAGTGTTTAATGTAGGTAACTATCGTCGTGAATTATGGGGAGCTCACGTCCCCCACTCCTTCTTCGATCCCCATAACGAAGAAACTACCGAACAACGCTTTGCTGCTGCCCGTATGGCTTTGGAAGACATGTTCCGTTGGTTTAAAGAGGAAGACGGTGGTTTAGCTCTTTACGATGCTACTAACTCTACTAATTCTCGTCGTAAGTACCTTACTGAACAGTGCGAGAAGGAGGGTATTCAAGTGATGTTTATTGAGAGTATTTGTGACGATCAAAATATCGTATTGCAGAATATTATGGCTGTTAAGACAGGATCTCCAGATTATAAGGACGTTAAAGAGGGTAAAGAAGTAGTTGAAGATTTCCAAACGAGGATAGCTCATTATGAATCTGCATATGAAACTATTACTGATTTGGATTTGACATTCATTAAATTGATTAACGTTGGATCTAAAGTGGTTGTCAACAAAATTAGAGGCTATCTCGAATCCAGGATTGTTTATTATCTTATGAATTTACATATTGTCCCCAGAGCTATCTATCTCTCACGTCATGGTGAAAGCATATTCAACGTTGAAGGTAAAATTGGTGGTGATTCTGATCTCTCACCTCGTGGTTTACAATATGCTGAAGTCTTACCAGAGCTTTTAAAAGCTCAATTGGGTAAACAGAAGATCAAGGTATGGACATCCACAGCTCGTCGTACAATTGCCACAGCTAAGAACCTTGATTATCCTCAATTGCAATGGAAAGCCTTGGATGAATTGGATGCTGGGGTTTGTGATGGTATGACTTACGAAGAAATTGAACAAATGTACCCTGAGGATTTCATGAATAGAGATCATGACAAATATAACTATCGTTACCGTGGGGGTGAATCTTACAAGGATGTTGTATTGCGTCTTGAACCCGTCATCATGGAGCTTGAACGTCAAGGAAATATTCTTATCGTTGGTCATCAAGCCATCTTGAGATGTATCTACGCTTACTTCATGAATTACAATCAAGAAGAATTACCCTACCTCAAGATTCCTCTTCATACACTTATCAAATTAACACCTATGGCTTATGGAACGAAAGAAGATAGATTTAAGGCTGATATCCACGCAGTCGATACTCACCGTCCCAAACCCGAATAGTTAAGATACCATTCATGATTGATTATATTTCAACATGATCAAAATTACCAATATCATTAACTTTCCGTGTTAATATATCATATTCTTTTCAACCTTTAAAATCTATATTAACCATAATAAAATCATTATTGTTATATTTTAATCATATAAATATTTAATAAATATCAAATAATGTTATTTAAGCCATGAACTGTAGATTTCAACTATATATAATAACAATTTTAATTTGATTTTTATATTATCTTGCTAATTTTTTGGAAATACTGAGCATTGAATTATTTGGCGTATTTGAATAAACCAAAATATATTAAAAAGTAGTTAATGATTTTGAGGCAATCATTTTAATAGAGAAAAATCAATTATCAAGTTAATTACGATAATCCCATTCTAACTATTATTTCAGAATAAATGATTTAAATAATAAAGAATCAGCATTAAGTCATTTTAATATCTAAATCAAGAGAATGAATTTAGCAAGCTGAATGTAAACTTGAGAAAATATATATTTGCCAATGGACGGATATTAATTTATTTAAATAATATTTGTGAAAATTTTAGTGTTGAATAGTATATATTAGTGAACTGGAATATTCGTCAAATTATGTAATCAAGGAAAGAACAAACAAACTAAATTTATTAATATAGTTTGAATGTTATATAAAAGTGCTTCAAGTATAAAGAGATTGAAACTGTACTCGATATATATCATATGGTAAGAAACACTTTCAAATCGATATATACACAATATGAGTTAAAAATTAAAAACGTTATATATTAAAATGATACAAGTACAAAGAATCAATAGCCTAACCTAGAGATATCGCTTTGAAATAGTAAAATTACAAAATACGTATTTTACCCAACTTTTTAGAAATAAACTCCCAATCGAAGTACACACAAATACCTAACTCTACAAAGGTAAAGATGAATACTGCTGTCATAGTGTAATACACCCAAGACCAAGGTAAATTCGTTCCCAAACCCAAATAATGTAATAAACGTTCAAACTGGAGTAAAAATTTGAAATCTTCGACGAAAAAGAATGTTAGAAGCGTTGTGACACTATAGTGTGTTAGTCATTAGACAAAAGAATAATATCGAAATTACCCTAATAAAAATATAGGAGAGTTATATATCAAATAAGTGACAGTATTAATTAAATCCTGAGTTAATTTGGTATATAGTAATTGAGAGTGATTCATCTGCATCGCAGTATAGTCGTTATAACATTCGGTATTGAAGTTCAAAATTATTGAGTGATAACAGTGATGCATTTGGAATAATTAAAGGCCTCTTATACTAGATATTATAGTTTATGTCCAATTTCCTATAGCGTGAATTAATTATAAATTTATTCTGATTTTCAATTTTTGTCATCATGTGTCAAATTTAGAAGTTGCAAGCTTCATAAATTTTGATATAATTTAGAATATATTTGTTCAATAAATGATTAAGTTAGTAGTTTAAACTAAAATAGAAATTAAATAATATGAATTTTATTTATTATTTAAGAATCTTAAATAAATCTGGATATGAATGATATATATATCTAAGTTGTTTACAATTTGATATAAAATATTCCTAATAAACAAGATCAATATATATTTAAAAATTTTGATGAACTGGTAATAGTTAAAATTACTTATGATCATAATAAAAAATAAAGAGTAAAATAATATATTTGTATATTGTTGAACATATTTTAAAATAATGTTTTGATAAGATATTAGGCTGACCAAATTAATTAAAATACAGCCGATAAAATATTTCAAAATAGAATTCTATATATTGTTCAACAAATTAAAATAAGTAATAAAAAATCATGAGTATATGATTTTCTATCTATTTTTCAGTGGTTTAAAATTATATAGTATATTCTCTTTAATATTGCAATAAATTATAATTTTGTTATATTCCAAAATAATTAGTTGATTGGATATATTATAGTATTCATCTATATAAAGATCTTATATAAAAATCATATTCTAAATTATTACTATTGAAATAGTATAATATAAATATCACCATACAGTCGATAGATATAGTTTTGCAAATCCTTGTTTTCAAATATATAATATATGTCGTCACTTTGATCTATTTTATATTTAATATTTAACATGCATTTATACTATGATTATAGTTATTGAATATAGATTCAAGTCATTATATAAATTTAGATCAATCAAATTTGTATATATTTTGATTTTATAATTCATGCATTTTGCACTAAATTTAGAAATTTTCTAGTCAATAAATTGATTAGTAATATATATACCCATTTTGTCTATAATTCAATGAAGATAAATATTTTATATTATTAATTGAGTTTGGATCAGAAATTACATTATAGGCATTATGACTGGGCACAATCATCGAAAAGGTTATAATTTTAAAATCTCATCAAATAGCAAAATATGAATTAGTTTGTTAATAGACAATTTTAAAATCAAATTATTATATCAAAAGAAAAAATTTAAAAAATTGAAATACAGTTATAATAAATTTCTAATGAAGATTATGTAATATTAAGTTGTATTTAAATAAATTAATATATTGATATATTTGGGAATCATTTATTTTTGATAATTGATTTAGAATATTACAACCTTGTCGCGGTTATTAGCTCTTAAAGAGTCACCGAGGATACTGACAAAGCCATTGGGTAGGTCAGGTTGTGAAGCATGGCACCTGCAAACTGGGATAGATTACCGATGATCAGTTCTCTGGCTATCCAGCCATGATCACTTGTAAACGGGGCGCTGAAAAGAGGGATTAGATCAGTAGCAACAGTGGCGGTGTGAGGATCTGGCATTCTAGGGAGACAGAATCACAAGATATCAATAGGAACTAGTGTAGAGTGAATAATGGAAGTTGACTCAAGTGGAGCTATAGGTGATTACTTGAATATACTAAGAGAGTAGTTTTTGGAAGCAGGGAAAGGTTTATTTGTAAAAAGAAGAGAGAGAAAGACCTACTTAGAATTAAGTGAAAAATGTTGACATGAGTATGCAACGATTGAGTAATAATGAGCCCACTTGGCCGTGGGGCTGGTAGAATGTTAATATGATCTGATTAGATTGTTTGGGGACTTGATAGTGATTTTGAGTGAGAAAAGGTATCAATCAGACAACAATTGTCACAAACCCTAAAATGGGGAATTATCTCAGATGGTAGAGTCCTCGCTTAGCATGCGAGATGCACGGGGATCGATATACCAATTCTCCAAAAGTCAATTTGGATTCTTTTCATCTATATTTTCCATTAGAACAACTAATTTATTTTTTAACTTTTAATGTGTTAATATTGATATGATTGGTGCTGGTTATATTTTTCATTTGATACAAATGATACAATCAATATCATAAACTATTATAAATGATAAAGTATATCCTTCCAGATCAATTAATTTTTATTGGATTCTTGCTATAATGTGTTAATAGATTATTTACACTTTGGTCAAAATAGTTGAGCAATTTCAAAATATATTTGAGCAAACGAAGCTCAAAATTTTAATTCATACATCAGCATTATTTATTGTTATGGCTGAATATTCTCACAAAGATTTTGATTGGCTCAGAAACATTCAAAACAAAGAAATCAATTTCTTAAAGGGCATCAGTTATTGGCTAATTTCGTGACCAATTCCAACTCCAAAGTCAATTGGCTAAAGATGAGAATTTTTCGCGAATTTGATTGGACGAATACAAAATATGGGTATAAAAGAAAAAATTCCTTGTAGTTTAGTTACAATTATATCTATCATTTCCAATAGCTCAATTAACTAACTTTAATAAGAGCATATTAAATTAATTAAAAATAATTTTACGATAAGATCATATTAGTTTATAAAATAAAGATAAAGATAAAGATAATTAGCTGAAATGGATATAAACGATTCTAACGGAATGTTAGGAGTTGAATTACAAGCTCAAAGAATAAGGCAGTTTAAAGAATATTTTACTAATGATGTAAGAAAATAGAGTTTAATCTTCAATAATTTAATTAATATTATTATTAGGAAGGGAAGAGAATTTACCTGCATCAAATTGAAAAGCTTTTGACTAGCGAAGAAAAGAGATTAATTGTTGATTTAGATCACATTAGAGTATTTAAAGCTGAGTTAGCTGACAGGTAAGTTTTTACATAAAATTTAGTCAAAATAAGTATTTATTCCAAAGTTACATAGAATTTTAAAAGATCCCAGTAACTACTTTACCGCTCTGGAAGAAGCCCTCAAAGAAGTAGCTAGAAACACTGCCGATTCATTAGCTCTCCCATTCAACATATATGACCAATATTCTGTCGGTTTAGTTGGCAGCTTTGGTGATCACCATGTCAATCCCCGTTCATTACAATCCCGATTCATAGGAAAGATGGTCTCCCTAGAAGGTATTGTCACCAAATGCTCCCTTTTTCGACCCAAAGTAGTCAGAAGTGTTCACTATTGCGAAGCAAAAAAGTCTTTCATGTACAAAGAATACAGAGATTCAACCAAATTAACCATGTCTGGCTCTAACCTTGGTGCCACTGGTACTGCTTATCCTACTACCGATGCTGAAAATAATTTATTGATGACTGAATATGGTCTCTCAATTTACAAAGATCATCAAAATATTAGCGTTCAAGAGATGCCCGAAAGAGCCCCTCCTGGGCAGCTTCCTCGATCTGTTGAAGTTCTTCTTGATGATGACTTGGTTGATCAAATCAAGCCAGGTGATCGTGTCCGCATTTCTGGTGTTTACAGATCCTTGGGTGGTGGTAAAAATGGTAATGCCACCTTTCGTACCGCTTTAATTACCAATCACATCTCCGTCATTGGTTCTAAATCCAGCTCATCTACCTCTATTCCCTCCACCATCGTTTTAACTGATGATGACAAGAGAAACATCAAACAAATCGCCAGAAGAGGTAAAATTTTTGATTTACTTTCTCAATCTCTTATGCCTTCAGTCTATGGACACAGCTATATCAAGAAAGCTATTGCTTTGATGTTGTTGGGTGGTGTCGAAAAAAATTTAGATAATGGTACTCACATTCGTGGTGATATTAACATTTTACTTGTTGGTGATCCCTCCACTGCTAAATCTCAGACTTTACGCTACGTTTTAAATATGGCTAACCTTGGTGTTGCTACTACTGGTAGAGGTTCATCTGGTGTTGGTTTAACTGCTGCTGTTACCACCGATCCTGATACTGGTGATAGAAAATTAGAAGCAGGTGCTATGGTTTTGGCCGATCGAGGTGTTGTTTGTATTGATGAATTTGATAAAATGAGTGATGTTGATCGTGTTGCTATTCACGAAGTAATGGAACAGCAAACGGTCACTATCTCTAAAGCTGGTATCCATACTACTTTGAATGCTCGTTGTTCAGTCCTTGCTGCTTCTAACCCTATTTTTGGTCAATATGATGAAACCAAAGATCCTCACAAGAATATTGCTCTTCCTGATTCATTACTATCTCGTTTCGATTTGTTGTTCATTGTTTTGGACCGTATTGAAGAATCAAACGATCGTAGGATTTCTGACCATGTTCTCAAAATGCATCAATATGTTCCTCCCAATGTCAACGCTGGAGCTCCTATTCTTGAAACCTACAATTCTTATTTAGGCTATAACGATCTTGTTGACGATAACCAAAATGAGCAAGATGAAGATGCTACTTCTGAAATTTTTGTAAAAGGAGTTTACTCAGAACATGCTGGTGTTCCTGGTAAAGGGCCTGCTGTCAACGGTGTCAAGCCCAGAGATGTTTTGACATCCTCCTTTATCAAGAAATACATTCACTATGCTAAGACTGAAATTCAACCCGTCCTCACGCCCGAAGCTGCTAATTCCATCCAAGGATTCTACTCTGATCTTCGTAATGGTGCTCTTCCCGAAACGCGCAGAAAGACTCTTCCAGTCACTGCTCGTACCCTCGAAACACTCATTAGATTGTCCACTGCTCACGCCAAAGCACGTCTCTCCAGCTCCGTTACTAAGAAGGATGCTGAAGTTGCCTACGAAATTATGCGATTTGCTATGTTTCAAGAAACCAAGACGAAGGTTAAAGGAAAGAGAAGAAGAGTCCGTGCCAATGGAACTGTCGTTGAAGAGGAAGTTGATTCTGATGACTCTGATGATGAGATGGACACTGATGATACCTATTATGGAGGTAATAATCAACCTCGTCCTACTACTCGCGTCACTCGCTCGTTTGCTACTCAAAATGGTCAGAGCTCAACAACACTCAATCCCGATCCCCAATCACAACCCAATACGTCAGTTGCACATCCTGCAAATGAAACAAACGATGACCGTATGGATTATGAGCTTCCTGAAGCGCATCATTCGAAATTCCGTGAATTATTAAGACAAGCTATCGACGAGCATCAAGTGTCTGAAATCTCCATAGATCAAGTTTTATCTTTCATCCGAAGCCAATCCGGTGCCCCACAATTCACAAGGGCAGATGCTGAGCTTGCTCTTGAAAGAATGCAGGATGAGAACTTAATTATGTATCGTGATGGTATCATTCTTGTTATCTAATTCCGTATAATATGAATTTTTATATTGTGTATCTAATCTCTAAGTATAATAAACTGTTTTTATAATATTTTGTATTTAGTTATCACTTTGTATCAAGATGCTATTAATGCGATATTTTATCAATTAGATTCAAATTTTATTAATTGATCATAATACTCTCAAATTTAAAGGTAATTTTTTTCAGAATCAATAAACTGAGTGATTTATAAACTATACTAATCATCTATTTCAAAAAGATTTAAGTTGATTATCTTTAAAATCTAAAATGATTGTATTTCTGATTGTAAAAAAATATAGTTGATATCAAATCAATTAAATATCCACGAGTTATTTGTATTATTTAATATTGATATTAACTATATATTAGCCAATTCCAATAAAAATGCAAAGTTCAAGACTGGATTCGAATCACAAATTTGAAGATTTTTTCATATTGATTAATTTTACAGATACTATAGATTTTATAAAATTATTCGTAAAATTGAACATATATTTAACAAGTTAAAGAGTCTTAAAATATTCTGCGCTATTATTATTTTTATTTCGCTAGAGCAATTTATTGATTTAATGAACTAAATTCTTTATGTATTAATGGAATTGCATCTAATTAAGTTAAATAAGGATTTTGCATTATTTAATAGACTAATATGCGAAACTAATGAAAATCAAAGTATCAAACTAATATTTTAAGTGATTGATAGAAATTGAAAATTAATAGAATATTTAAAATTAGATATTATAGACACTTATATATTACAAAAAAAAAGATAAAAAACTAAAACTATAAATAAATGAAAAAGAAAAATAAAAAGATTAGTGGAATAAAAAAAGATCATCAATGCCTTCTACCAGAATCGAACTGGTGACCTTCCGCTTACTAGGCGGACGCTCTGCCAACTGAGCCAAGGAGGCCATATTCCTGAAAATGTTATTGAATATAGATATCATTTTTTAAAGTTACGATTTTGAATTCTAATCTTTTTATCAATTTATTTGATTTTAAATAACATTTCGATCTTTCCTGTGATATATATTTTTCAAATTTATTTTTTAATAATTTAACATATCTATTATTTAATATAGTATATATGATTTATTTTATCAAATCTTTCCTACTATTCTCTTTACAATGCCTCTAATAAATTTATGACGAAAATAATTATTGTACATAATTAATATTTATAAATCATTATATTTATTCTGAGAAATTTTTCTATTAATAAATTACTCAATTTATTGTCAATACCTATTTTTAATATTCATTTGACATTAAATGATGTTTTAACTATTATTGAAATATAAGATAAAGAAAAAATTAAAAATATCATGATAAATATAATTATGAAAATATCAGAATATAGATTATTTTAAATATAATATAATACTTGATAGTTTTTCAGAAATAAGTAACTATTTGAGTTTATAGTTAAGATTCTTATTAACAGAAGTATTCCCACAAAAATTCAAACTTAAAACAAATTATTAATAGTTTTGAAACCTTAAATTTAATCAAAAAATATCTAATATTAAAACAATGACTAAAACTAAAAAATTAAAATTGAATCAAAGATTAACCAATTTACAACACAAACACAATTTAAATAAGCCTAAAAAGCAGCCTAATAACCAACTCAAGAATCAGCCAGTAATATCCAAGCAGGAGAAGGAGAAGGAGAGATTAAAGCACGCTAAAGATCCCTATTCTGATAACGAGAAAACCTTATTATTGGGTGAAGGTACGTTATCTTTATTTATTTCACTAATTTATTACTAAATATAATTACCCAAAATTTAGGCAATTTCAGTTTTGCTCTGGCCTTAGCTAACAAGTTCGTGGATAGTACCAATTTGTATGCTACAAGTTTCGATACTGAAGAAGAGTTGGAAGCCAAATATGGTGAAGAAGTGGTCAGCATCTTGAATCAGCTCAAAGATATGGATGTCAATATATTGCACTCTATCGATGCTACGAATTTGCAGCGTTCCAGGAAATTGTTGTTAAAAGCGATTAATGAGCGTAAAGGAAGTGAATATCAAACTAATAGCGACAATAGAAGGAATACGAGTACTGTTGAGTTTGACAAAGTAGTCTTTAATTTTCCTCATGCTGGTAATATTACAAATATTGGAACTCCGAAACTCAGTAATTGATCATATTTTTGAATTTAGGCAAGGGTATAAAATCCCAAATCCATAACATCAAATCCAATCAAAATTTACTTCTCGGTTTCTTCAAATCAGTGCCTCAATTTTTATCCAAATCTGGTCAAGTTCTTATCACCCTCAAGTCGGGGGAACCATACGATAGCTGGAAAGTGTGTTCCCTAGCAACTCAATGTGGATTTATACTCAAAGAATGCTTTCCTTTCAATTGTAATCTCTACCCTGGTTACGAACATAGAAGAACGTTGGGAAGGTTGGAAAAGCTCGTCAAAGGAGAGAACGACGAAATTGTTAGCAAGAAACCCAAGACGTATGTCTTTGTTTTGGAAGGCTCGCAAAATATTGAAAAACCCTCTAAACAAAAACCTGGTATTAAAAGAAAGCAGCCAGATTCAGCTAAAGAGGATAGTGATGACGATGATTTGGAAGATCAATAGATTTTATATTATTTATTTTATAGATTTAACTTAAATATCACTAAATTTAAACCAAAAACACGTTATTAGCAATTATACTAGATGATAAACTAGAATAAATAATTAGAATTTATCAATTATTATTAATATTTTATAATAAATATCATGTTATATATAATGATCATTCAATCATAATTCATCAAATTACAACTTGATTCAAAGCAAAATTCCAGATTTTAAACTTAGTAAAATTGGCAAATTGAAATATTAAATTGAATAAATGTAATAATATGCTGCTATTTAATAATAAGAAATAAAAATCACAATATACTAATTAAGTAAGGTGTTAACAATAATTTCGACGCTCATACGTTTCAAATCAGTATAAGTTTGACCAGTTCCTACGAATAAAATAGGTGCTCCAGAAGTGTATGTCATAGAGAGTGCAGCTCCAACCTGAAATGAAATTAGTACACAGTTTTAAAGGAGAGTTTTATAATAGGAATTACCTTGTCATCAATGGTATCAAATTTAGTTAAAATAATACCATCAATTTTGCGAGGTTGGTAAGTTCCCGAGAAATTTTCTAAAGCTTGATTAAATCCTTTTAATTGATCGACTGCTTCGTTGCCAACAAGAGCTTCTCCTACGAATAACACTTTGTCGGGTTGATTTAAAGTAACCAGCTATAAATATTTCAAGGTTAATGTAAATATATTTCAAACTAAGTATAGCTACCTTTGCTAAAGATTTCATTAAGGGTTCGTTATTCTGCATTCGCCCTGCGGTATCTACCATAACTACGTCGAATCCATTATCCTTGGCATATTTGATGGCATCTTTGGCGATAGTTGCTGAGTCCTTGCCGTAACCACGTTCGAAAAGAGCAACTTGACCGGATTGGTGAACTTTGAGTAAATTAGTAGCATGTACTCTTAATTGTTCGACAGCTCCAGAACGGAAAGTATCACAAGCAGCGATCAGCACCTTCTTCTTGTTCTGTAGCAGCCAGAAGCATACCTTACTCAGGTTGGTAGATTTGCCAACTCCGTTGACACCAATAAAGGTGATGACATAAGGACGTTGCTCCTGTTTGTTTGCACGTTGGATATCTTTCAATAGATCAAGACTAGTACCAGGTGAGAGAATACGTGTTAAACTTTCGTGTAAGGCGTTTTTACAAACTGAATGGATTGATTGAAAAGCACCAAGTTTTGTACCGACGAGATTGGATTGAACAGATTCGCACAGTTGCTGTGCGATTTCAGAAGCAACGTTTTTTTGGACTAAATGCTCTTGTAATTGCTTGAGGACTGGGGCAAGATTTTCATCGCTGAGTTCCTTTTGGCCTGTAAGAGTGTTGAAAATATTGGTGAAAGCTGATTTTTGAGGCGTAGCAACTTTATAATTGGAAAATTCTTGTAAATCGTATAATCCTTGATTTAATTGGTATTTATCGGAGTGATCTCGATAATCTTCATCACTTTCGTTGTTAGGAGTGGTTGCTTGGGAAGACAAATGCTTGTCGTCACTATAGTCTAAGAGTTCCATCTGCTTCTTAGTCACTTTACCATCATCCCAAGTTCTGGAAGCCTTTTTGTTGGTTGATTCTTCACCATCTTTATTTTCTTTATTCTTGGGCTGGAATTTGCGAGGTGCTTTCTTACCCTGAGTGAACTTGAACTTTTGTGCCAAATCTTCAACACTTTCACTCCCTATATCGGTACCACTAGCTCCGCCGTTCGAACCTTGCTTCAACTGAATTTTTTCACTGTTACCACCCTTCAAACTCTCTTGGAATTTTCTAGTCTGCTCAAATTTTCTAGGTTGTTTTGGCTGCTTAGAATTTTGAAATTCTAAACTCTTCAATATCTTCTTAAAATTAGGTTCAAATTGTGATAAATCAGAAGTGTTAAAGTGTTTTAATAAATTAGGATTTAAAAATTGTTCAATCTGTTCCCTATATTGTTGAATAAAAACTTGTTTAACAACCCTTAGTAACTCTTCAACGTATGTAAGTTGTAAAATATTTTGATAAACTGCCTATTTCGATAAAAATAAATAAAGTTAAATTAGATGATAGAAAAATGGAGATTTACCACAAAGATCAAATTGAGTTCATTTTCCAAAATCCACTCCAGTTTCAACCCATTAAAGCTCCAACTCTTTAAACTGATTTTACCAGAGTTAAAAATTTGTAAAATTAACTGATTAATACTTGTTTGATAAACCGGGTTCACCTGTTTAGTGTTTCCTAATTTATTCAATTCATCGTTTCCTTGAATAGAATTTTGCTGGGGTGGAATAAAATCTAAATGAAATAATACAATACCTCCAGTAGTTAAGATGGTAAAATAGTCTAACATTATGATATTTTAATAATAACTATTATTGTTAATTGAATAAGCTTTTGATTTAAAGGAGTTTAAAATTGTATCGTTGCTTTTTTATCTATTTATTAATTCAATCATTGATCAAAAATTAATGGGTTTTCGAAAAAAGTCCATTTTCTTATCAAATTCAATCTATATCATAATTGTGGTTCAGTTTGATTCAATACAGATAATATATTCGCATCAATTTGCATTATTTTATGTATAACTTGATTAGATAATTTTTGTAAATTAATCTCTGTTTCTCTTTCAATCCGTGTATGAAGTTTATCAAATCTACTGTCAAAATTAAATCACAAATAATAAATATACTGAATAATTGCAACTATGGTCATATATTATAACTTTGTAGTAATACCATACCTTATTATATAATTTCAATGTATCATTTTCTCTTGAATACATTTTAATATTCTTCTCAAATAATATTTAGAATTATTTATTGTTTTACTTGAAATTTGGAGTTTAAGTCACGTTAAATGTAATATCCCTTCCAAAACAATACTATTTCACCATACCCATATTAAAATAAATGAAAATTGCAACTCAGATATACAAATAATGTGACAAATTAATAGATTGAAAATTAAAAATGTCTAATATACATTCATAAATTCATTAACTTTCCTCTTACTGAGACATACTTCGGTCATCTTGTAAACGAATATAAGCCGATTTATTTAAATGATGACGAGCTCAAGGTTGTTCTTGAAAAGGATGATTATCATTATGTTGTAATTTTGAAAGATAGAATAGTTGTAAACAACCCTGAAACTAGAAAAAAGTATATAGATGTGAAACGATCTTTTGAAAATCATGTACTTAGAACAAAAGAAGCAAACTATGATTGCTTATACAAAGATGTGGTATCTAAAGAAAAAAAAATAAACCTCTATTACCTGTTTTTATTAAGCAAGATGTTTATGATTGTTGCAAAGAGTATATTAAGCTCTATGGTTTATATAGAAGGTTATCGTTTTTGGACGAAGATACTAAAGTCTTCTATGTTGATGAATTATCAGAAAATTACAAAACCGAAATCCAAAGAATAAAATATGAAGATGCATCAAAAGAATATTTTATAGTTCATGATACTGACTGGAAAATATTGAAAATAATAAACACTAAAAATAAAGATGAGATAGAGATTTACTACAGAACTATCTCTAGATCGCTTATTCGTGATCTAAAGTCTGGTATAAACATGGATTCACACATAGAGGATTATATAGCTCCTCAAGAGTTTGTAGGAATTAATGTATATGTTGAAAAAGGATTTGACATCAATAAACTATTGTATTGTTATTTAAGAGTAGATGACTGTTTAAAGTTTAACATTATCAATATTGAAGATAAAGCAAATGTTTCGAAAATAATTTCGAATCTTGACAGAAAGAATGATAATTTGTCTATAATTGCTACAACTAAGGATAATAAAGTTATTGAGCCGGATGACGATGAGGAAGGAGTAAATGTAGTGTCTTTCAAGCATGCAGAGATGGGATATATATATTAGCAATGTTTGTTGCTCTTGCAAAACCTGTTTCTGCATACGTTGATGAGAGCCCAGATAGTTATTACATTTCATACGAAGATATTTAGACATAAGAATAAAAAAATAGATTTAAAATTAACGACTATACAGGATCATGTATATAGTACATTTCTGATTTTTGTCCAACAACTTAGACACGGTTTAAAAATCTGGTAGATGATCATAAATGCGACCACTGTAAAGAAACGAGTTGAGGAAAATATCCTTTTATATTTATCTCAAGTGGATGACCTTGCCCGTCTCATTCTAGGGCTTAGTGAGGAGGTTTTGCACAGTCTGGCAGATTATCCCCCTTATCAATTGAAAAACCACTTTATGTTAACTGATTATTATCGTTATTTCTTGTATTGTCCAGGGATTAAAAGCTTCAAAAAATTTGAGAGTGATGTTTTTGAAATCATACTACACTTGAATTGTCAATTAAGTTCTAATATCAAATTTATCAAAGCTTTATCAATTAAACTCAAATTTTGATTCTAACTTATTACATCTCTACCCTATTTAAATTGATAATATAATTCATACCAAGCTGAAATATACCAAGATATTTATTATTTTGATTGATTATAGATGGTATTATCACTTATTAATTAAAATCAGCCAATTTTGAATATCCCAGTTTTATCAATTTTGATCTAATTCATTCTTCATTTCAGCTATATAAAATATTAATATCTATACTACTTACAAATTTAATTCTTTTGTATAATTAACATAATCCAAGTAATTATATTTCAATAAAGGTTTAATAAACAATACCTGTAAATGAGTTATTTTTGAAAAAAAATTTCACATTACTGAAAATATGTGGTTAATTTGTTAAAATAGCAGATTCTAATGACAATAGCATTAGAACAGCAATTATCGTAAACCTTAATATATCAAATATATATCTAACTTTTATTTTATTTCTATCAATATTATTAATTTTTATTGGTGCATAAAATTTAAAGGGATTTCATAATTTTCCATTCTAATATCTGCTGATACCACTCTCTCAACTTGAATATCACCGAACAACGGTAGACACTTGATTAAGGTTTTTTATTAATCACTCTGCCAACAAACTGAAGCAGTTTCAATTTTTTAAGTTTTTTCAGGATTAAAATTTGGTATTTGAGTGAGCCTAAGATTTTGAAGTGTTTAATGATGAAATATTTGAAAGATTTGTGAATTTCGGACTAGTGGAAATCGAAATAACTACATGCGAAGTGCTCGAGGTTGGGCATCCATTGGTTGAGTGCTGATATCATGCGTGGATTATCCGTTCCATTCATTAATTCTAGATGCGTTGAGGATTTAATTGGAATAAATTCTAATTTGAACTCAATTCGATTCCTTCCAAAGTATCCCAGTTTAAGGACTTTCAAATACTTCAAATCACTTAACAAAGCTTGATCCAGTTCAAAGAATTTTTAAGACAACTTGACAAGATTTGGAAACCTGAGCAAACCTGCTTGATCTTTAATTGTAATAAAATCCGAATTCGAACTCTAAAAGCATTGAAATATTACGGCTTCACAAAATGATCGAGAGTATTCCAGCTATCAGTTGGGAATTGAAAGCTTTCAACAGTGCCGGCTAAATTAAATATATTCAAGGCTAGCTTTGGAGGAAATAGCATGAGATCGTTGAAATGGCTAAACTTTTGTAAATTGTCAAATATATTGATTACTCAAATTCGACATGCTTCAAATTCTCCATCAGCTCAAATCCTTGAAGTGTTATTTGATTATTGTTCAATCCTTCTTCAGTGAGTTCTAAGCTTAACTTGCCATTATCCAAAATTTTAGATTGCTTGAGAATTAATTAATGAGATACAAGGTAACATAGAATAAATTGAATAGTATTGGTAGCTATTGGAAATGAACTTAAATTTAGCTTAAATTCGAACAAACTTTTGATTAGATATTTTATTTGGCTTATATTTCCCATTATACCTACATGCTGCAGACATTTGAATTGATACAGATTGAATAATTGATGATTTAAATAGGCAGTCGTTAGCCATCCAACAGATGTTAAGTTGGGTATTATTTCAATGAAGCTTGTGTAAATTGCAAGATGCTCCATTGGTTGAGCATTAAACAAACGCCTGATATTATTCAATTGACACAAATCAGACTGAATACATTGTTAGTTGGGTATTAATAACATATTGCAATATCTTAATACTTCTCTATCAATATGTCTGCCTTTGATTCAAATTAAATACTTGGAGATATCGTTATTAAGTTGATCTGGTTCTATATTCCTAGTAAACAGCACTTTTGAATGGGTTTGCATCATAGTTGAACTTATGTCAAAGAATGAAAGTCTAAATAATCTAATATTTGATTAATAATGGCTGCAGACAAGCCTATGAATTTTGTTTACCTGTTGAACTCAATTATATTAAAATTTTATTTAATATAATCATATTTTGAAAAACAGGAAGCATATTCCTTTAACTAAATTCAATATCCATTTTACATTCTATTTTTTTGGAATTATTGTGTGTTTTCCACTTTTTAATTGAATAACCTTAATATATGGCATTTTTTATACAAAAGATAATTTTAATATTGCATAGTATCACTTGGATTTGATTGAATTTTATATTTAAATAAAATCAATTTGGTGGCAATCTTTGCAGATACTTTTTTTAATACAATTCCATATATTTCAATATTCAAAAGATAATTTCCTTATGTATTAATGAAAAAATATTAATATAATGAATAAATTAATAAACTTAGTTCTTAATATTTTTAAAAATATAATTAAATCAAATGATGAATTTTAAATTTTAGCATGTATTATTAAAAATATTAAAAATATTAAATATATTTATATATTAAAAAAGAGAAAAGAATGGATAATAAGGTCTCAATATTCAATATAGCAGATTCAGAAGAATAATTCATCATATTAAAGAAAAATTGATATTATTATAATATATATCAATGTACCATATAAGAATTCAAATAAAATTTCAACATTAATTATCTTGGTTTTTCAAGTATACTAATACTTCGTTAGTATAAAAAACTTATATATAAGAATTAAAAAAAATGAAGAATTACCATTACCTTAAAATAATGACATAAATTAAATAAAAGGATAGTTAACATTGAATTTATTAGACAATTGAGAGCAAAAATTAAAATACACTGATAATTTACACATTTCGTCTTAATTGATTCAACCGATTTAAACTATCGCCAATGGGATCGTAATGCTTTCGGATCCATGCATACTCCTTATGCGCCCTGTCCAGTTCTTTGTTGAGATGGCCTATGTCTAGTGTGTCATTTCCTTCTTCACTCGCCATTGAATATTCTCTCTGAAGCATGAGCTTTCTCTGTGTTCTACTCACCAACGGCGTCTCGTCAGTATGGTTAGTAGATTGGGAGGATGCAGGCTGGATAGGCGTGAGTAAATTACTAAATTGGGACGAAGTTTGGTTGCTTGCAGTGACCGAAATAGGCAAAGGAGAAGGAAGATTTGATTCGTGATTAGAATCGCCAGAAACGAGAGTATTGGGAAATGGAGTTTCGGAAAAGTTGTTGGATTGTTTAATCGGTGAACTTAGGGAAGCACTTCTAGATACTGTGGAATCTTCATCACCAAAAATAAATTTCACTTTTCTATTACTTCTAATAGGTTGATTTTCTTGTGACTGTTCACTCATTTTGCCTTACTTTAAATATAGGAATATGTGTATCAAATAAATTTTAAGTTAATTAATAAAATACAGATGAAGTATTTCAATAAATTGATTGATTGAGGTTTATTATTTGATCAATAAATTTAATTTTTAATTCAAACTATAGCTTGATTTTAATATTTAATATAAATGAAACCAAATTGGAAAATTATGGGATTTTATTATATTAAAATCAATATTTATTAAATGGTTATTAGTTAATAAATATAGTAATGGGTTTATAAAAAACAAAATAAACTTTAGTTGAAAAATCACTATATCTAAATTTATTTTCTTTTAACTTAAATTTTATCACAAAATATGATATATCAAATGAATTTAAAGTAATATCCAGTGTACATGGATTATTTCTTAATAATTGAAAAAACCTCAATCAATATGAATATAAAGTATATATATGTAATGAGGATAAAAATAAAAAATCTATTATTATTCAGACCTGTGATACAGCGTTATTTATTATGCATTTTATGGATTTTTATCATATATTCCAATTTTATTAAAAATATTTTAAAAAATGTTTGGCCATTTCAATTCCTATCAAGGAATGACAGATTTATTTTTCAAGTTTAATTAAAAGATCAATATTCATAAATTTCTAATTGTGATTAATATTAGAAATTTCCTATTGTTTATTAATTTACTTGATCTATTTTTTTAATTTCAAGGATTAAATCTCTTCATATATGCTAAATACATTTGAACTATAAATATTCAATTTTACTTCACATAGATTTAGAAAACAACATTTCATCATTTATAGTTTCAAGAATATTCCATATACTTTTTAAGACTATAACACATAAATATGTATACAATCGATAATCATATTGAAACAATTCTTGATTAACACCGCAATTAAATCGTAATTTTGAAGGTGGAAAAGGTTAAGGATTTGATTATTTATCTGTAAAACATAATATGGGAAATAATCAATGTTGATCTATTAGGTTTAAAATGTAAATTATATTTGTACATAATTAAATAATTTTGAAAAATGAAGGAAATCAATATCATACAGATGTTTTTGATAAATTATTTCACTTGAATTATTGATAAATTAATATTTAGAAATTGAATATGAGTATAATTTAATCAAAATACTAAAAAATAGACGTTTTTGTGGAATTTTATATTTTTTATATTATTGAAATAATTTGTTTTCATAATTAACATCATATATTAGAAATAATTAATAGAAAAATAACATCATACATATCATATTTAACATATCTGACCTTGCTCAATAAGGAAATTGACCAAATGTTTAATATGGATTGAATTTTGGGTCACTATATTCCAATTACCGCATTAATATGCAATCACTAATTGGTAAAAAATTGATTAATTCAGATAAAATATATTAACGAATATCTATTAATCATCCAAGATCTACTAGAATTATATTATATTTAATTGAAATTTAGTAGTTGATACTAGAAGATCATAATGATTAATTCCTAAGGAAGTTGAAGTAATTAAGAAAATCAAAATTAAACATTTTTTTAAAATTCATTTGAATGAAAAAGGAAAAGGAAAATTTTTGCAAGAATAAATACAATCGAATTGATATGATGTCACCAAATTCAAAATAAGGGATTAGTTTAGTACTCAACTAATCTGTTATTTACTTTTTGGCTATTAGGCGTATCAATTCTTGATTCTTTATCACTATTCTAGATATTTTATTAGTATTAAATTGTTTTCATCCTTTTTGTTTTATTATCAATACCCTAATAGTGTTAGTCTATATAGTCTTACTACAATCCACTAATATTTTTTATCGCTTAGCTATTTAGGACTATTTATATCGTTAACAAAATTTTCAAAATTCAAATATGAGTGAAAAGTTTTCTTCCAGAAGTTCTGCACCTGTTGGGAAATCTCTAATGGGTTTACTTAATGAAGAAGAGCCTGAAATGGATGTTGGTGACAGCTACTCTAGGTCAAGTTCTAATTTTAATCCTCAATCTCAAACAAACAATAACTCGACTCGCAATCCCGATCATAATGATATCCCTTACAATCCTGATATCTCTATAACTTCGCCGAATCTCAAAAATTCTTCTCCGTATCATAACTATTTATTACCTAGAGACAATTCACTAAAAGAATCCTCTAATTTGGGAAACTCTTCACCACTTTACTCAGATTCTTCAACAAATTACAATCGTACACCTTCACCCAGTGGAAACAGCGATCTTTTGAGTGCAAACAGCCCATATTCTGGTAGACCTGGGAGGAAGCCAGCTGATAGCGGTTCCAACAGTCCTATGTCAACGTCATCAAACCCTGGACGATTTGAACCACGTACGCGGGGGTTGTCCAATGAAGATAAACGCCAGAGAAGATTAATTAGAAATAGGTTGGCCGCACAAGAGAGTCGAAGGAAGAAAAAGAACTATATCAGTGATTTAGAACAGAAAGTGCGTACTCTGGAAGCTGATAATACCAGACTTCAGCATGAGGTTAACTCACTCACTGGAAGACTTGATCCGAGTTCGATACCTAATTCTCCAGGTAATTTACTTCATGGAACTACTAACAGTGGGCTGGTATCCAGTCAACAAAGTCATACCTACTCAAAAGATGACAACAGAATGTCAGTATCACCTCCTTATCAACCACAACCACCAAGGCATTAAATACTTAAGGAATACATTAGTAATCAGAATACTTTATTCATGTGTATATTCGCAATTCCCTAAACCATGTTCTCATCAATACTAAACCTATTTTTGTAATATTAATACTACGACTACAGCATTTGTGAATTTAATAGCATCATTCTCAAATGAGTACCATTTACCCATTGACTTAATGAAACTGGATTTACACCAATAATTACCTATATATTTAACTTGAATATAACAATCCAGCTAATTGAATATAATAAGAGAATCTTATTCAATCAAATGATTCAAGTTTAATACATATAAATAAAATTATCAATCAATCAAAAATTACTTTACATAGTTCAAGACTACTCAGTTTTATTTTTCTATTGTAAAACCCTGAGAATAAAAAGATTACTATATTATATCATTCTATATAATATTTGATTTAATAATATTAAATAGTCTTAATGTTTATTATAAAAGCAAAAGTGTGTAATAAAATTTAAGACTGGTGAGGTTCCAATTCGCAATTTATGTAGTCGTTAATTTCAGGAAATTCCAATTCTTGTTTTAATCTATTTTGACTCCATGCAAGAAGCTTGAGCAAAGTGGGAAGCTTAGGATCTTTGGCTTGACTCTGTGAAGTCAGAATAGCCGCATTCAATTCACTTGCAGTCTTCTGACGATGTGTATAATCGAGTAGCTCAGCAACTGGAGAGTCATCCTTCTGGTCAAATAATAAAAGGACCATTGTACGTTCCAATTCTTCCAATAGTTCTCGATTCTCCATCCCCCTTTTAGCTAAATGCTCCTGAGCGAAATCCAAAGCCTCTTCAACTTTTCCCTCTCTGATAAATTCAATTAAATTTTGTTGTTGTAAATGAAAGTAAAGTTGATGGTTAGTTTCTAAAATCTATATTCAAAAATTAATATTAATTAAAATTATAAGTTGAAAAAATTACTTCAGGGTTTATCTCATTAACTAAATCGATAGCTTGGTCAATATGACCGTTTTGAACAGCTTTGCGTACGTTCATTCTTAGATCGATAGAAGCCAAATCCATTTCAGTACTTAGGTCAGCTTCTTCGCTAAAAGCTTGAGCTGCATCTTTATACCCCTCAATAACCATATAATTCATTATCAGCTTGTTGAGTTCCTTTTTGGAAATGTCCACTTTACTTAGCATTGCTTCCCAATCTTCAATACTTATCTTTTTGTTGGGAGGAGGTGTTGTTGATGACTGTTCAAATTATTAATTAGAATAAATTAAAATTAATTAATTTTTTACCATTTTTTTTAATTTTTGTTTATGTAATAAAAGTTAGTCAATATAAAAAGATTAAGAGCAGATATTAAAAGATGAAAAATAAAAATAAAAAATTACAAATGAATCAAGTGACTTTTTACTTCTGAAATTTTGGACATTAGGTTTATGGGTAAAATAAATTTAAATTAAAATTAAAATACAAGTCATATTATTAATCGCTATTTGAGAATATTGAATATCACCATATTTTTCACTCTGTAGTATAAATTGAAAAACTAAATATTACTTTATTTGCAAATTTATCATATATAAAAACTATTCAGTAGGCAAATAAAGGTAAGCAGCGGTATAACTTACAGAGCTATCACTTGGGTCCACAAATTGACTGGATTGAGAGTAGTGAATAAACTTTAAGAATGGCTTTTCATCTTTCAAGATTCCATCCTCCACTCTGGGATTTTGGTCTGGATGTCTGGTTGCATTAAGATATAATGCTTCAACCATACCTAACAACACGCCAATGGGATGACGACCACAAATAATGTTTCTTGTCTTAGACAAATAAGTAGCAAATTCGTCTAAATTCAAAGTTTCAATCTTATCCATGACCTCTCGATCCAAATTCTCAATGGACTGATAAATTGATACTGCAAACTTGTCAATGTTGCGGATATTGGAGGGAGATCGGCTTGGAGAAGTTTTGTGGGAGAAGAAAGTGTAGCGAAATCTGGTTCCCCTTCATGCATTCAATGGATTAGTGTTTATATTAGTAATATGTAAAAAAGATTACCAATGACAAAAATCAGAGGAAATTAAAAATAAATTGGCAGGATCTTTCAAATATTTTGAAAGTAATTTTCCATAAGTACGCTCACTTCCTGTATCTAAGCCACCTACTAAAATAGGCACGATCTCAATTTCATCAATTCTATAAATCATGATCAATGACAGTTAGGTCAAATGATTCAAATAAAATATTTACTCGGATTCGAATACTTTTAAACATATGGTAATTGCATTTCAATACTATTCTCATCTTCGTCTGCTTCGTGATCTAAATTTTAGAATTGACCAGTTTCATACAATTCTTTATTAACTAATTGATAATAAAATATTGATGTTAATTTGAGTGAAATTAATCGTACTAAAACTTTGGCTTACTAGTCTTATCAATTTCGAGATTTCCCAATGGAGTTTCATACTCATCACACTGGGTTAAAGCACATCCAGCTAAGTAAAAGTGGTGAGAAGGTCCCAAAATGAATACACGTTTATTTGAAAATGATAAAGTAATGAAGCCAGTATTACTGATAATTAAATTAATTATATTGGTTCAATATCAATACTCTTGTAAAAATAAGCGGCATCTGGTCCACTGTAGCTATATCCAGCATGGCTAAATTATTGTTAATTAAATGAAAGTATTATCAAAATAATTAATGCTCCTACGGCGCAATAAAAGCTCTGAAGTTAATAATAGGAATTTTAGCGCTATGATCAGCTGTCGACTCAAATACTATTTTGAACCAACTATTCAATTGATCATTTAAAATAGTACCTGATCAAGTATATTAGTCTAATAATTAAAACTTTTTAAAGAGACTTAGATTACTTCTCTTTTCATACCAACTTCCTGCGTGACTAGCTTGACGAATTACTGTTATATTAATGTTGTGAAGCTACGGGTCATAAAAGTGACTGTTCAAAATTACCCAATATTTAATTATGTCATGATTTAATTTGATAATCATTGTGGGATTGTAATTTGAAAAACCTGAAAATTTTTTTCAATTTTAAGACATTTTAAATTAACTTTTATATACAATAATATACAATTATTCAAAGCTAATTCAAAAACAAATAAATCCCAAAGCTTATATAATAGTGATAACAAATATAATTAAATAAATTGATAATGATATTAAGTTCCAAAAATTAAATTAGATTCATATAACTTAATGTAAGCCTTATATAAGCTAAGATATTTTACTAAATATCATAAAACAGAGACCTTAAATTCAATTGCCAGTGTTCCAAAGCAATTTGAGAAATATTTAAAGCGGGGTTTAAAGGCTTTAAGTTTTCAAGTCCCATTAATGAGATACCAGCTAAACTTAAGTAAGAATGAAGTAAATCTAATAATAGATTTTAGAATTATAAAAATAGATAATTAGATAAATATACAAATTACCTGGAAAACCTCCTGGGTATTTACTAAATCCACCAAATTTAGACTGTGCGTATAGTAAGAAATCAAAGTTGACATCTTTATGAATTAAATCAATTCCTCCTAGCATTTCAATGGACGCTCCAATCCAAAAAGAATAGCAAGTATCATCAGGTTTACTAGTTCTTCCATGGAATCCATTCATTTGACGTTTTAAACACCATTTAAGAGTTTTGTCTTTATCAAATAATACATCTGTCAAATGCTGAGATAAAAATAGGGATGCAATACCACAATAAGTTGATCCTCCTAAATATTATATTATGGTTAACAATTTTAAATGAAAGCATTATCAATTGGTTACCATGAGATTCTTGGTGAGGAGCTTGAGAAATAGCATATTCATAAGTCTATAAGTTAATATAAAATAAATAAATATCGAATAATGTAAATTAATGTTAAATAAAAATTACCTGACTTTCTTTAATGTATTTTAAAGCACTGTCCAAATTAATATAACTCCAACCATTTAAATAGAAACAGATGGTAAAAGCACAGTAAGTAAATCTCAAATCACTTTCGCTACTTCCATAAGTTGGCGTGAAGCTACCTTGATCAGTTTGCAAATATTTTAAACTGTTTAAAATAGCTTCTCGATTCAATCTTGAAAAATCATCCTTTAATAGTATTAAGATGTTTAGAGCAGCATAGGTCATGGCTATGTTGGCTCTATCATAATTAATTAATCGAGTTTGAAATTGTCTTGGAGAACTGTCGAAAGGATATCCACTGTATAATGAACCTCGAAAACCACAATATTTATAAGAGTCTAATCCATCGATATTCATTATCACTTTAATTTTTCAATTTGAGTAATTTTAATACCTTCATTATCTTGGACAGGTAGTACTTGTTGCGCGTATACCCAGTCAATAATATGTTTTCTTTCAGTTTCGGATATTTTATCCTCCAATACATTCATTAAATCCAGAGAATTCAAAATAAACATAATAAAAGTCATTCTATCCGTTACCAACATTCAGTTTTTTTAATCAATAAATATAAAGTGATTGTATTAATTACCTGCTAGTCTCAGAACTAGCATAAGGACTTGGTAGCATTTGCAAACATTTTAAAAAGTACTGAATGTGCTTTTCTCTTTCAAATTTTTTATTACTATTAGAATTCATTTTATTTAATATTTATTAACTGAATGAATGAATGGATGATGTCAATATATTTATTAAATTTATATTGGATGGTATTTTTGAAATTTATGGGAAATTTTTTCTATTGATTTAATCCTATTCTAGTTTATGAATAGAGGATCACTTTTAATTTGATTATTCACTATGTCTAAAGTTAAACAATCTAATCAATGGAATACCTTGCCTGAGATCCCTGATCAGTTTGAATCACCACAACAGTTTTCTCAATTAGTAATATTATATTATAGCGTATTTAATATATTCATTAATGGAATTTTTTTAGGTTGAACAATATCTTAAACAATTGGTGAATAATTAAATATTCATTTATTACTATAAACTAATAGCTTGCTATTTAGAATAATAAGTTGGAACTTGTTAACGAAGAAACTATAACAAAATGTATTTATACTAAGCTTAAATCTAAGAAATTAATTATTAATTTTTTTATTTTAGTGTACGAAATTGAAACAAAGTTAAACAATTTACAATCTCAATTAGAAAAACCTAAATCTGAGGAAGAATCAACGCAATAAAAGTTAAAATTGCCTTATATAAATTGAGAGCTGTTACCATTTTCATTGTATTCCTATAAAATATATTTTTATAATAGGTTTCGAATGTATTTGTTCAATGAATAAAATGTCTAATTATAATTATATTTAAGACAGACTAATTCTGACACTTTAAAAAATTACTACAATAAATCAATTTTATTTTGCCATATTATCAAGTTAAAAACGTTATTTTCGTAATCATCATCAAAGTCTAAAGTAGATATAAATTAGAAATAAAAATTATTTTAAGCTATTTGTTAAAAATTTATGAACGACAGTTACTTTAATATTAAAATCATCTTTAATATTATTTCTTTTGGAATATGAAAAGTCTCCCTTTCAAGTGGAGTTAAAATTTCTATACTTTTTAAATCCATACAATCTTTGTGATTTTTACCAAACTCCATATCAGATCTTAATAATTAAATAATAAATAAAAGAGTGAAAGGTATGAGAATGATGTGAGTTAGTTGAAGTATTAAATTTTTGATTGGATTGAAATGATAAAATACTTTTTTAGATTGACTAAAAATGAGAGAGTTTTTTGGATGGCATTTAAAATTGTTATTCAAACTACAATGAATCATCATTTGTGTTTCTGTCAAAATTATCAATAGCTACATATCTTACAATCCACAAGATTCTCTACATGATAGAAACTAAAAGGTTACTGATAATTTAAAATTATATTAGAAGTGCAGTTTTTAAATTTTTTAGCTTTAGATTTTACTAGCATTGAAATACTCAATTATATGGATTATATATTAACAATGATCCTCAAAAATATATTTAAAATATTAATTTAATGAAAATGGTTAAAAGATTAATGTAATAAAAAACTTAAATAAGCTTAATATCTGTGAAAACACTTTTTAGATTAATTATATATAATATTGAAAAATGCAATGAATATAAGACATCAATTCTTTATTCCGAGTTTAGGAATTGCGAATTCTGTTTTAAAATAACTAGAGATATAAAATGTATTTGAATAATAATAATAGAATATAGAGGATGTTAATGAATAAAATTTATATATATTTACAGATATATATTTATACAATTTTGTAATAGACTGTTAAAAATGAGAAATCATATGTTAAGTAGTCCCATAATACATTCAAAGTGAAAAATAAAAAAATGAAATTTATTGGGGACTCTGTTTTGAAATATCTTAACCAATTACAAAATATATTTACTATCAAATATTCAAATAACACCGAATAATATTAATATTATAACAATAATTAATATTTTTTATAGAAAATTGTGATTATTCCATAAATGATATAAGTATAATTTAAATTTGAATAAAAGTATGAACATTCCTAATCATAACTCTGTTAATGCATCCTCACTTTACGAAAAATTAGAATGTGTCGGTAGGGGTGCTTATGGTGAAGTTTATAAAGGGTAAATTTTTTTAATAAGTTCATTATAATATTTAAATTCAATAATAATTTTTTTTATACTTGCTATCTAGAATTGATAAAAGGACGAATAAAGTAGTGGCGATAAAAATATTAAATTTAGATACAGATGAAGAAGAAATAGCAGATACTCAAAGAGAAATAGCTCTCCTTTCTCAATTACAAGGCTCTGAGCATCATAACATTACGAGGTATCATGGCTCTTTCTTAGATAAGACAAAATTATGGGTGATTATGGATTATGCAGCTGGTGGTTCAATTAGAAATATCATGAAATCAGGCGTAATCGAAGAGAAATTCATTTCTATAGTAATCAGAGAAATGTTAATCGCATTGAATTACATCCATAAGCAAGATATTATTCACAGAGATATCAAAGGTTCAACTTTAATTATCTTGAATGAATTAAATAAATACTTATGATTCAAGTTTAGCTGCCAATATTTTACTAACAGAAACTGGTCAAGTCCAACTTTGTGATTTTGGCATTGCCAGAGAGATTAGCTTGAATTCCTTACAACGGTATTCATTCGTTGGTACCCCATATTGGATGGCGCCTGAAGTAATTAGAGACGGTTGTGTGTATGACTTCAAAGCTGACATTTGGTCTCTTGGCATCACAGTCTATGAAATTGCTACAGGAAATCCCCCATATGCCGAACATGACCCCAGAAATGCACTGATGATGTTATCTGAAAATAAGCCACCCAAACTAGTAGGGCCATTTTCTCCATTGATTAAGGAGTTTGTAGCACTTTGCCTCACTAGCAAACCTGAAGAAAGACCAACAGCTGATGAACTTTTAAAACATCGATTTATCAAAACCTATTCCAAATTACCAGTGTCCGTGCTTAAAGAATTGATTGTGAGACATGAAAGATATAAATCAGTCAAAAATTCCAGAGCTTCAATGATTTTGGTGGGCGATACGGATACTTCTGCAGGTTCTAGTGACGAAGATGATGATAATCCGGCCAATATATCATGCTGGAATTTTGATACTGTTAAAAGTTATCTTCAAGATGAAACTCCTATTAAATCAGCTTCTGATAAAAAAAATAACAATTTAACGATTAAAACTGATGACCCCATATCATCTAAGGAATTATTTGATTGTGTATCTCCCACAATACCAGATCTACCTGGCACACACGCTTTTGGTCAGGCACCCGATAATGATACTATTAAACTTAAAGCAATCATTCCTCCTCATAACAAGCAAGATCTTATTTTGAGCAAAATGTTTTTTGACCAGGAGAAGGATGATATTCCGTTAGGCGAAATGCCTAAAGCCAACTTCATTGAATCAGCCAAAAAACCAGTAATTATTAATATACCTTCTGATGATCATATTTCTACTCTCACCATTAAATCAACTAACTCATCAGTTACAAAAACAATTAAACAACCTCCAAATTCTATTATTCCTAATCAAGATAAGCC
Organism: Conidiobolus incongruus B7586; assembly: GCA_000697335.1. Classification (NCBI taxonomy): domain Eukaryota; kingdom Fungi; phylum Entomophthoromycota; class Entomophthoromycetes; order Entomophthorales; family Conidiobolaceae; genus Conidiobolus; species Conidiobolus incongruus. The sequence continues at coordinate 3,375 of JNEM01011231.1, read as the reverse complement.
TACTGAACCAATCTTTCCTCCTCCTAAATCTGCATTAAGAAATGCCACTGCTCGTCAAAGAGCTATCACGCGAACGGAGGACCAGAATTCAACTCTACCACCATCATTCCCCAGAACAACGTCAGAACAACCCCCAATCCCACCACCGCCATCTGATCAGAGAGTTCAACAACTGAAACAATTTAAAATAACCACAAAACGAAGATCGAAATCACTTTCCCAGCTTGCCAAAGATGAGCTTCAGTCATTAATTGATTCGCCACCACTGATTCCAAAAAACTTTTATGCTCAGCGTAAACCTAGTACCATGTCATTAGCCCATTCCACATCTAGTCCTCTAAAATTTTCAAATGTATCATCACCAATTGCTAAAATTGCACAAACTCCGCCAAGCTCCAAATTAATTCCTGTTGCAGCAATCACCATTCCTCCAAAAACTCATAAGAAGGTATATATATATTTCTTCATATATTTTTCTTATATTAAATTTTACTCCAAATAGCAATCATCATCGGGTTCCTTACTCAGCTTGGGTATTAAATCTGGTAATTCTAGCAATACCAACAACAGCCCACAACTGATATCGCAGCTAAAACATCAGCCTTCTCAACCGCTGCCATTATTAATCCAAGACGACACTCCCAAATCGTATAATAACCACAGTGGCTTTTTGACGATTCAATCGATTGATTATGAACACTTAAATACTGGTCTAGAAATTGTAAATCAAATAGAACTTCAATTACAGAACATTCAGTCTTGGCTTCAAGCTATCCATTCCGATTTGAAGCAATTGGATTCTTTACCACAATCTTAAACGTTGAAAAATAAAATAATTAATAGTTGCTTTTATACTATGGTCTAATCTTAATTTTTTATATTGTGAAAATATCAGAAACAATAATGAAATTTTTAAACATTTGATAAATGGTATATAAAATTTTGATTTTTATTTAGATTAATTATTCAATGATTTAGCAATTAATGTATAAATAATTATCAATCAAATTAATATAAAAATACGAAATATCATTAAAAAAATATGCTCCCAACAGAGACTCAACCTGTGACCTTTGCGTTATTAGCACCATACTCTAACCAACTGATCTATGGGAGCTCCTTTCACCTGTGACAGATCTGACCCTAAATCTCCCAAGTTTCATAACATTCTACTAATAAAATCTTATCACATGCATATGACTTTATCTCATTACTGATATTATTGTATAAATATCATTTTAGGTACACTAACTAAGTTTTGGCTTGTTATTATATGCAGTATCTATAATAAACCTTATACTTGTTCTTAATATATTTTTGTTTATTATTACCTTAGATCTGAAGAAATAGAAAATTTCTTAATTTTTAATTTCTCAAATATATTATTAGTGTCAAATAATAAAATATATATTTTTATTTAATTAAAATATATATATTTGCTTTTTTGATTAAAAAATTAACTTATTAATATTTATTGTTTAATTTTATTAAGCTTAAACTAAATAAAAAATCATCAAAAGTTTTTTATTTTAGTATTTATAAAACTTCACCATAAATTTTTTAAAATTATTTAAAATATATAAGCATCTTTTAATAATAAATTATTATTTAAATCAACCATTTATTATTAAATAAATTACTTTAAAGTTAAAAAGAGAAATTATTTAAAACCTAACAAAATTTAAAAAACTAATTTTAATTCTTACTTTTTTAATTATTAATAGAGTTAAAAAATATACACTAACTTATAAAAGTGAGTTATAAAATCAAAAATATATATATATTAATTAATAACTAAAACAATTGTATATATTAGATTATTTAAAATTATAATATATAATTAAGGTATATTATTTAATAATAAATAAATATATTTAGATATATATAGTAAACTATTAGCAAAAATATTAACCTTTAATATTTAACTAAGGTGAGTTATAAATTTATAGGTTTTTAAGATAAAAGGATATATTTAATAATATATAACCATATTTTTTTTCTCTCTTTACTATTATTTTATATTATATTTTATAGATATACTAAATTTTTTTTATTAGTATTATTATATTTAAATCCCTCTCTAAAAAAATCTATTTGTGTATTAATTAACTTTATAAAAAAAGTAAATTAACTTATAATATTGTTAAAATTACTAGTGTTAGCTAGTTTACTATAGTTAAAGTTGTTAAAAATAACAATAAAGAAACATTTAAACTTAAACTTAAGTGTGTTAAAATTATAGATAAACATAATAAAAAGTATATTTATAGGTTAGTTAATATAGGTAAATATAGTATTATTGTAGAAATACAACAAGAATTATAAAATTATATAAGAATATTAGTTAACACTAATACTACTATATATATTTTATATTAATATAAATACCACTTACACTTTAAAAAAAACACCCCTAATTAAAAAAATCTTATTATAAAGTTAGGTGGGAGTTTAAATGTTACTACTAATATTAAACTAGAACTAATTAGAGTAAGGTTATTTAATTTAATGAAACAAAAATATACTTTAGTAAATTTAATAAAAAAGCTAAATACTTTAGAAAAAATATATAATTACTTTATAACCATTATATTAATTTTACCTAAAAGTATAATAGTAGGTTAATTATTATTTAAGGATGTATATTGTTTTTAGGTATAAGGTATCTTTGTAAAGTTAATAAAAAAATTAATATTAAGATATACTAAAGTATTTTAAATAATAAATTAAAAAAAACCATTGAATAATATAGGTTAAATAAATCTAATATTATTTTCTAGTAAGATAATACCTTTTGTTATACTATAACTTTTATTACCAAATAATTTAAAAATAATAAGATAATAGTTATAAAGTAGCTTTTTTAATTTTTTAACTTTAATCTAATTAAATATTTTTAAAATTAATTAAAAAAAGTTATTAAAGTTTTCCCCCTAGTTAAAAATTTAAATCAACTTTAAAAATATGTTTAAGAAGTATAAAACAAGATTAACCTTTTTTAATATAAAAAGTTAGTTGATTTTATACCCTACAAACTTAAAAAAGTTAAAAAAGCTAAAAGTAAATACATTAAGTTTTAATTTTTTTTATCATTAAAAACCTACAAATTTATAACTTACCCTAAGTAAAATTTAAAAGTTTATATTTTAATTAATTAATAGCTAAATATCATCATTTAATAATATATATAATTAATAAATATAATAGATTTTAATTATTTAATTTAGATTTATTTTATTAAATATTAATTAAATTATTAGTAAAAATATAAGTGTTTTTGATTTTATAACTTACTTTTATAAGTTAATGTATAAAAAAATATCTTTTTATTTTAATTAAAAAATTATCAAGATACTTTAATATTAGTTACATAAG
>JNEM01011223.1:0-12952 GCA_000697335.1 Conidiobolus incongruus B7586 | reverse complement strand
TATAATAGTTTTTTTGATTAAAAAATTAATTTTTTAAAATTGGTTATTTAATTTAATTATGTTTCAACCAAATAGTAATCATCAAAAGTCTTATTTTAATTTTAATAAAACTTAACTATAAGCCCTTTATAATTATCTAAAATTTACAAATAACTTTTAATATTGAAGTATTATTTCAACCAACAATTTATCATTAAGTATATTATTTTAAAGCTAAAAAAAACTATCTAAAATCTGCTAAAATCTAAAAAATTAACTTTAACTATTACTCTTTCAATTATTAATAAAATTAAAAATTATATTGAAAAATACCTTTTTATTTTAATTAAAGAATTATTTAAATATTTTACAACTAGTTTTATAAGTATTTTATATATATTAAAGTTTAAACTCAAATTAATAAATAGAAATATAAAATAGATACTTTATAATTTAATTAAAGTTCAAAAAATATTTAAATAGTTATTGTTAAATAAAACTTATTAATATATTATTAGAAGCTTAAACTTTTACAACAAATAATTATAATTAATGAATTTTAGATTTATATATATAATCTTTTGTTATAATACAAATTAAGATATTAGATTAAATTAAATCAACCTTTTTTATTAATCCTTTTAAGTAAATATTTTATTAATAAACAAATATTAATTATTATAATAAATTATAATAGTATATGCTACTTTTATTTAATTTTTAAAATGAAAATCAATTAATAGTAAACTTTATATTGTTTTTTTAAATAAAAGTATTTTTAATTAGGGTTCTTAATATAATTTAAGAAAACTTATTATTTTATATGATAATTGTAAAATATATTAATTTAAAGCTATAAAAAAATTTTTTAATTAAAAATAACTAGAAAAAACTACCATATCTAATATATTCTTTAGATTATAACCCATGTGATTATAATTGCTCTAAGTAATTAAAAACCAGCTTATAGGAAAGAAAATTTCTACAGGAAAATTTAATTGGTTTGTAAAATATTAAATTTCAGTTTTTAATAAAAAGAACTGTTTTTTAAATATTAGAAGTTTGCCAAAAGTATAACAAAAAGTTATTAATAATAAAAGAAACTATTAAATTGATATTATATATTTATTTTTATATGTTATATATTAAAATATTCATTATTTTTAATTGCAAAGATTTCCCATTATTAAAAATACAGAGTAATAATATTTATTTTTGTTATTTTAAATATTTGGATTTTGAAATATTATTAATCAAATATTTTTAACTCTTTGTATATATTTCAGTTAATATTGATAAATACTTCCTTGAATTTTGAATTAAATAATAGTAAAAAATTATAATAGTATTATATTATATTAATTATTAATATATCTGATAACTCACATCTGATGGCAAAAATATTATGATACATTTTATAAAAATATTCAACCACCTCAATTAAGAAAATAAAATTTATTTAAGCCTAATTAAATTCATATTTTAAACTAAAACTTGATAATACAAATATATCAAATATTACCAATATAATTTACCAAAAAATATACCATAATTTATATATTTCGAACTTTGATAAACCGTTATTTTATCTTTGAAGCGTTTGAATTATAATTAAATTTAAAAAGAATCTTTATCTTATATTGTAAATATAAATATAATCTATATCAGAAATAATAAAACAATTATAAATTGAGAATATTAATATATATTTAATTTGACAAATAGTTATAATAAATAAATAATGGATAGCTGTATATAATCTAATGATAAGAATTAAAATAAGTTTTGAGGATGAATTATTACAACGAAAATTATAAACTCCAAAACATAGGTAATTTTAAAAAATTTTTATTATAAACTACAGCTCTCAATAATATATATTTATATAAACTATTTTAATTTTAAATCAATAATATCAAAACAGAATATGAAATATTTTTAAACTCTAATTTCTATTAAAAAATTCATAATTTTTCAAAATAAAGAATATATATTTCATATCTATTGCTTTCGTATAAATGAAAATATCCAAACTTTGCTAATTAAGAGTAGCTTTTTTACCTTATTTAACATATTTACAATAAATCAATCATTTAATTTAAATTACCTTGATAGATATATTAACTTGATTTAAAAGCAAAAACTATATTTTTCCATTTTAATATTAAATATACTATTAAGGATCAATTATAAATTACTTTAAAATGGCTGAGTAATTATTATTATGATAAAACTATATTATTCAAATAATATCAATGCTTTGTTTAGCTTTATATTTTCTATTACTACTAATATTGAAATAAGTCTTAATATTCCAATCAGTATATAATAATCATAAATAAAAAGCTAATACTTTTAATTTTCTGTCTATCAAAAAATTTTTTATTGCCTTATTTCTGATATTCCATAAATCTAAAATACTTTACTATTATTATTAAATGCAAAAAAATTTATATATAGGAGAATTTGGATAATATTTTATCCTTGAATTTGAAAATTAAAGGTATAATTTTAAAATATTATAGTATAATCAATATATAAGGCTGTTAACTAATAAGTAAAAAAATTATATAATTAAAATAAATATAGTATGATTAACAACATAATGTTATTGAATTTTAAGCTTTTTTATTTTTTAACTTCAATAATATTTAAAATATTTTTAAAACCATTATTTAGATTTAATTATAAATTTAAAATTCTTTAAATATTAGAAAAATGTTATATTAAATTATTTAATATGAATTTGAAAAATACAAGAAAATATACTTGAGAATTATAAAACTACTCTATCTTTATGATATATTATAAAATAATTATAAATTAAAAATAGACATAGAATAATTATATATGCAATCTATCAAACTTGATAAAAATTATATATATCAATATTCTGAAATATATATTTTTAATCAATAATAACTTTTTGAAAATATGGTAGCATAAAATTCAAAAATATTACTTTTTAACTTTTAGTGGTAAAAATTTCGAAGATTCATGTTTTTAAATAAAAAGTAACTTATTTACAAGATCTTTAATTAGGAAGCAATTAAATGCTATAGCTTTAACTGATTTTTCCAAATTTTTTTGCAAAAATATTATGAAAAACGCATTTTGTAATAAATGATTAGGTTTAAGAGTAATGAATTGCGATCAAAAGGGAATGGTGGGTGTTGTCGGAATATTAAACTACTCAGTCTAACTGAAATATTATTAACTTGTTTATTCAGATTGGAAGAGTGAAATTGATAAATAATCAACCTGATACTCACAACTGCTAATGATCGCATTTCAATTAACTATTAAATTACCAATACGGGACAGGATGTCTGGTGTGGTTTATAGTGATACAAGTAAGTATTAATTTGAGGCTTAAGGGAGAAAACAAAAATTCAAAAATATTGAGGATACATAAGGAGGTCATATGTAGTAATTGGAACAGGAGTTTTTTATCGAAAGTCACCATTGGTAGCAAATAGGTTATTACAGCATAAACTATATGTAAGTTAATAATATTCAAATTTGTATTAAAATCATATAAGATGTTATGTTATTAAAACGATTTTGAATAGTATTTTAATAATATTTTCGCATAGAAAATAAATCAAATATATAAAATGAATTATCATAACCCATATATTAACACAATATCATAAAGTCAAATAAAATATTTTGATTTAGAAAATCAATCTCGTATTTTTAATAATTAAATTAATACAATTAAAACTTTTAAACCTTTACTTGAATGGATATCATTATGATTATTATGCTAATAAACTATTATGATAACATACCTTGGCATATAAAAAAATCTTTGAAATTTGTATCCTTATGAGTTATATTAGGTTTCTCTTTTATATTACTATAAACAATAAATAATGGTATAGCATTAAAATTGAAATTAATATAATTTTTAGCATATTGTTTATATATAATTAAATGAAAAATATAAAAGTAATATTTTTTCTCTATTGATAATAACTCTTTGGTATACTTTGGGTCAACTTTAATACTTAAAAATAGTTCTTTTTGTTAAGGACTGATATTTAAAATTTGATAAACTAAATTAATTTATTTAAATATATATATATATATATATATATATATAATTGCTTGAAGTAGCTATAATATATAGATCTGGCCAATATAATAGATATAATTGTTTTTTAATTTTTTATATTATAGTTTTTTCTAGCTTTAACTTTTTATATATGATATTTATTATTCAAATTACAAAGTATTTCTATAATAAAATAAGAGTTAGAAACTATTTATCTCAAAAAAAATTATAATTGATTATTAATTAATTTGGTTTAAGAATTAAATAAGTTAATTATTTTTTGTTAAAATCTTATAAAATAATGGATTTGTAAATATTTAAATGATATTGATTGATTTAAAATGTACACAAAATGATTTAAATTAAAATTAATTATTTTTCTTTATATAATAATAAAATTTTGATAAAAAATTTATGATTTATTAATATCAATGAATTACTATAAATATTATAATATTTGAATATATATAATATTAGTATAGAAATTAAGTAATGGCATAATTTTAAAATTGAAATTAAATAAATAAATTAATAAATAGTATATATAAATTAATGAATAATAAAAAATTAATAGCCTTTTTTATTATTAATAACTTTTTTCTATATTTTTGGTAAGCTTCTAATACCTAAAAAATAATTCTTTTTATTAAAGATTGAAATTTAATGTTTTATAAACCAATTTAATTTGTTTGCAGGAATTTTTTTTCCTGCAAGCTATTTTTTTAATTATCTAAAGCAATTATAATCACATAGGTTATAATCAGGTGAATATACTAAATGTGGTAACTCCCTCCAATTTTTTTTATATAAAAAATCTTTTACAGCTTTAGTTTTATGTATTTTGCAATTATCATGCAAAATAATAGGTCTTCTCAAATTATATTGAGAACACCATTTAAAAATTGTTTTATTTAAAAAAGTAATATATAACTTACTATTAATTGATTTTCCTTGAGGTATTAAATAAAAAAACTATATATCATTATAATTTATTACAATAATTAATATTCACTTATATTTAAAATACTTATTAGAATTTATAAAGGGGATTAATTTAGCTTAACTTAACATCTTGTTTTATTTTTAGGTAAAAGATTATATAAAAAAATCTAAGATTTATTAATTGTAAGTATTTGTTGTAAAAACCTTTATTTTTAATTATACCTTAATAAGTTTAATTTAGCTATAGCTATTCTAGTTTTCTTTTAAACTTCTATTAAACTATAAAATATCTATTTTATATTTTTATTAATTAATCTAAGTTTAAACTTAAGTAAATATAACATGCTTGTATAATTAATGTTAAATTGCTTTAATAATTCTCTAATAGAAATAAAAAGGTATTTCTTAATATATTTTTTTACTCTATTAATTAGTGAAAAAGTAACAGTAGAAATTAGTCTTTTAAATTTTGATAAATTTTGAATAGTGTCCCTTCTAGCTTTAAAATCACAAATTTAGTGATATATGGTAGTTTTAAATAAAGCACCATCTCTATAAGCTGTTTGCAAGTTTTAGATGATTTTAAAGGGTTTATGGTTAAGTTTTAAAAATACAAAAATGAAAGCCTTTTGATAATTATAATCTAGTTTAAATATGATTAAATTTAAGTATAAATTTTAAAATCAAAATATTTTAATAAAAAAATTAAAATTGAATATATATATATATATAGTTTGAAAATATTTATTTTCCTATATATTTTATATATATAATCTTTCAAAATGTATAATATGTTTGAAAGACCAGAAATTAAAAAATTTGCCATTTCTTAATTTCCATAGTAATAATAAGCTTTATTTAATTACATTTACTTTAGATCTTTTTAAGTATTTTTTATTATAAAATAGATGCTTTGACCTTATTTAATGAAAGAAGATATAAAAATCGAGAGTTAAATAATATAATTTTATAATTAAAATTAAAATTAATTGAAAGATTTTTAATCATAACCAAAAGTTTTCTTTTAATATATTACTTTAATTTATGATTATAAAAATAAAAACAAACTTGATTTGATAGAATTTAGCATAGTCTAAATAGTTCCTTTTTTAACCTTGAAAAAAAATTATCAGTTATAAATACTAATTTTAAATAAAACATTTTTATCCAGTTTAATAAAATTAAATAGTTTTATAAGATATATAGTTAAGATTCGATAAAGCTAAAATATCAGAGTCTTGATGATGATTACGTATTATTAATATAATCGAATTAAAAAAATATTTGATTAAAATTAAAATTTTAATATATTTATTATTTAATTTAATTTATGTATACTTTTTTCAAACTTAAAATATAAAGTCAAAAATTAAAAAAATTCTCATTTTTTCAATTGCTAAGAAATATTAATCATTGAATAAAAGGTGCTTGTAATATGGAGATTAATTAACTAATGGCTTTGAGTATGTAGCCTGTAAATAGTTACTTATCATTGATCAGAAGGTTAATTTTAGAACGCTCACAATTGTCAGAGTATCTACCTGAGACACACTTATCAGAGGTCACTGTGTAAACTGAAGCCATTGCACCATAGTGGCGATCTCGACTTAGTACATTATAGAATTTTGTTACAGCGCAATTCGCCATGTTACTATTTAAACTATCTAGAGGGTTAGTTTGAGCCTGTTGACTTTAATTAGAATTAAACTCACGCCAACAACGGTGATTCATACATTTGAAAGTTTTTTAGATATCTCTTTCACTGTCGTTATTCTCATCAACTTGATATTGTGGTATGATTTCAGCCTCTGATTGTTACTTTTTATGATATTTAGGCTACCTTGAAAGAATAGTTTACTCCCAAGGAAACTAAATATCAATTAGGTTCACATTTGAATATTATATCTGGCAAATTATATGTACTATAAGCAAACTCAACGCTAGTATATTTAATATATTTGACTATGGTCAACAAATCCAGGATTATCAGCAGTGACCCAAGACGATTTACTCCTATTGCTCTTTAATACTATCCACAGTTGTACCTTATTCATTCAACATGTCTCCTGATATATTGATCATGATGTACAATTTATCATATTCATCTAGGAATATTATAGAGATTGAATTGTGTGATTCGAGACTACCAAAATCTAGTACTTCATAATCGATGTTTGATTTCCGGTCAAGTATTTGATCTCTTCAACAGACTTCCGGCATTTTTCTTTGTTTCTGCTTAAGAATATGACATTGAAATTGATTTTAGCAAGTAATATTACAGTATCTAATCCAATATTTACATTTGGTTAGATGTTAAATTGTCACATATAGCCAATAATGAAAATTACTTCCTTCGTTACCACTAGTGAACAAAGCAACTATTCGAGTTAGATCCTTTTCTTCAACTGACATATGTTTCTGTTGAATTCTGAATGTTCCTTTTTTTGCGAATATGTTATAATAGAAAATTATTAGAGTTTTTGGTATCATTAAGTGAGATTTGCTCTTCCTTTTAATACTCAAAAAATTATTGGATGAAATAGGTCATTCTCATTAATTTTGGTGTTTGATGATCTATGACTTAAATTTATTTTTACAAATGATTTTTGAGTATTGAATTTCGTGATTAATTGTTGCATGATTTGGATTATTGTTTATTTTATTACATATACTAAAATTTGAAATATTTTCATAGTTAAGGGATTCTATATTAATATCCCAAAGATTATTTGCTAATAATTTTAATTCTAATTTAATAAATGATCATTTACAAATTGCACAAAGTTTTAAATAATTATAAACATTTACTGGCAGTATCTGTTTTATAATATTGTTATAGCTATTTATAGCGCTCAAAGAGTTTTAATTTAATTGAAAAGGAGTATATATAATAATTATTTACAGATTTAAAAATTGCTATTTACACTCTAAATATCAATCGAGATAATTTATATTTGTTATTAAATGCTTTAGGTCATAAACTTTTATAACTTGGTTTCACATTTTTATTTGAAATTTGCTTACAATATAACAAAAATTAAAAATCAAATGAGTTTGTCATTAGGCAATTCAGAAATTATTTTAAGCAGAATATTGGATAATTCTTTGAATATTCTTTACTTTTATTCTAAATATTTATATACTCAATATGATTTAAATTAACATAATATCATTGAGTGTAAACTGTAATTATCAAAATTGAATTTAATAAATGAAATCACTTATCTTACAACAACTTGCCTTGTTTCAGTGATTATATCTCAAAATTATATTTCACAAATTTATCTTTAATAACAAAAGATAATTGAGTTGACTAAATCTAAATATAAGGATTATCATTAATTCATCGCTACCTGATATTTTTCAAGAGTAAATAACCAAGTTTAATATATATCAAATTTTACATCCTTTTAATCTTGTGTTTTTCCCTGTACCAATTCAGATTCTAATTATCAATATTAATAATCGTATATAGGATCTAAAACCAACTCACTAAACTTAAAGATTATTGAAGACACTTTCCATCAGATATATAATCTCCTGAGAAGTCACCAGTTTTACACAACTTAATTCTACAATTACGTCTTTCTCACTCTGAATTTGGGTTTTGATAGGAATGTTATTGATTTATTACCGCATTCCGCAAGAGATGTATATAATCAAGTATTAAATACAATTTTATTTTTTTATACCCACTTATAGTGGTATGAAAAGAAATTAAATTTTATATGAAACTATATTATTTGGTTTAATTTTTTTAAAAAAATTAATATGAAACTGTTTATTTAATTAAAGTTGATTAATATTGGGGTTTCAATTCACTAGTATCATTATACCATCTCAACAATCTTTATATAATATTATCTATTAGTAATTATCCGCTAATATGAATAAAGGATTATAATAATTATAAATTGATTAGTCGCATCTTATAAAGTCAAAGTATATGTTTTATTACATATTCATTATATATATGATAATTTTTCATTATTTGATTCAAATTTTATTCTCTATATACCATATTTTTTAATCAATTTAAGATATGATGATAATTTATTGATTGCTTAATTGAAAAATAGTTACATTATGTAAATTAAAATATATTAGTTTTATCATTTAATGGTATTTAAAACTACATATACCGGCAAAATAATTTTAACTTTCTCTTTTAAAACTGTATAATCTTCCCTTATTTACTAAATATTTTTTTATTAAAATATGCGCAAAATATCCAAAAATTAAAATGCAAAATTAAATAACAGGTTAAAATAAACAATATTTCCTTTAATGAACCTTTATTTCCATTTATGATTTTAATAATAGAGGAAATTTTCACATAAATAGTTCAACAAAACAAAATTACGAGTCCAAAAACTTTACAACAATGAATATAGCTATTAGGAAGTGTGGGTCTTGTGACTAATATGCACTATATAAATTCAGGTGGTATGGTAAGAATCCAGGTATAAAGTAATTATTAATAATTCACGAAAAATGAGAGACAAGCGTAATATAACCAATCTATTCAAAAAATTATCAGTTAACCCAAAAGATTTAAGTGGTAAATTGGCTTTAGTTACTGGTGGAAATGAAGGTAATGGATAAATGAATAATCAATATACTATCACTATAATAGCTAATTTAAACATAGGAATTGGATTCCATACAGCACTTAATCTTGCCAAAATGAAATGCAAAGTGATTATCGCAAGTCGCAACGAATCCAAATCTCAACGTGCCATAGATCAAATTCGTGAGCAATCAAACAATAATGATATACATTATGAAATTGTAGATTTTTCAAATTTTGACAGCGTTAGACAATTCACAAAATTATTCATTGAAAAATATGAAAGATTAGATATCCTCATTAATAATGCAGGAGGAACCTTTTGGGAGTATGCGAAGACTGATGATGGATTTGAGAGAACTGTACAACTTAATCACTTGGCACCATTCCTTCTAACTTTGAATTTATTGCCAATTATTCCTAAAGGTCAAAATTCTAGAATTATTTTCTTATCAAGTGCAGGTACATTTTAAATTAATACCTTATCATTAAACTTTATTTAATATAATATGAAAATTTTAGCTCATTTGGATGTTAGTTTAACCTTACCGCAAGATTTACAAGTGAAAGAAGAAAATTATCAAGTATTTGAAGCTTATTCCAAATCCAAATTAATGAATGTAATAATAGCTAAAGAACTTGCGCAACGACTCACTGCAGACAATATCACTGTAGCATCATTGCATCCTGGTTTCGTTGCAACCGATATCATCGTGACTAATTTACCCAATACTTGGACTGGTACTATTACCTGGGCAGTTTCTAGAACCTTACATTTTCTTTTGGGTAGATCTCCAAATCAAGGTTCTTTAACAACGATTTACACAGTTGTTGATGATCATATTGAATCAGGCCAGTATTATGATAGTTGCGAATTGAGTCCTTATAATCCACAAGCGGACGATGAAAAGATTCGTAACTTGCTATGGGATCAAAGTTTGAAATTCGTTGGATTGGAACCAAATTAAAATTAATTTGATAATGATTAGCAATTAGAAAATATTTCTTTTAACCTTACAATAACTGTATTATATAAATTCATTTTGGATAAAGGATCTATATTAAAGATTCTATTAATTGGTTTATTCGAATATTATTAATTTCAAAACGATTTTATTTGTACAGCTCGAAATGTTGCTTTATTCTTTTTCTTCAAATTATTGAACTTTTAAATTTCTAAACTAATATAGACAGTGCTTCATAAAATAAAATTTTACAAATGAACATTGTTTTGACATTATTTTAGCAATATATTAAATGATCATGAATGACATAACAATTCATCTTATTCACTATATAATACAAAATGGATAATGAAATTTCAAAAAAATAATCAATAAGACTGAAAAGCACTGAATTTCAAATTTTACCAGAATTGAATCAAAGATAATTATCAAATTATTATATAATACAAAACAAATTATATCAACCATTCAAAAAGCTCTACAAGTAATAAAAAGTAGCAAAGGGCTATTAAAACATATCATTATTAATTAATTCAGCCAACTCAAATCTAGAAGATTGGTTACAAAAGACTTACCTTGTTGTTTTCATAAAAATATAAAATTCAACTAATATTTAAAAAAATTTATACATTATTCAATATTCATTAAACTTGATATCAAATCATAAAAACAATATATTATTTAAATTGAGTTTGTCATAAAGAATATATAATATTTAAAAGAGAATTCATATTAAATCCCAATACTCAAAATAATAATAATAAAAAGAAAATTTCAAGGCTTTTAGAGAAAATTGGTTCAAGTATATATATATAATACATATTTTCACAGTCTTTATATACCAAACATTCTGACACAATTAAACTATATTAATATGATTCAATAATTTAATAGAACAATGAACTTCAATAACGTCTTTGGTTTTTGATGGTAGCTACATCCGCCCAAGGAAAAGGAGTTGAAAAGTGCCCCGGTTTTTGAGATATTATGCAGTTTAGTATCACCGAACGCCACCAATACAACAATATGTTCTGCACCAATATCGATGTAAAGAGATGGCGCATTATGGTTGATTGCCCAGCTGACGAGAAGCTCAAATGCAGCCGCTGCACTTTTGACAAGATCAATCCACTTAAAGATATCATTAGTTATATTTATCAGTGTGATAGTGCTGATAAACTTGAGATTTTTAAGGACGAGGTGAAGAAGGAATATAAGTTGAAATGCTATTTGGTGAGTGATTACCAGCCTGAAGCAAAAGAACTATGAATTATATGCATATCAATAAATTTCATCGCCTTATTTATAATATATAAAATAAAAAGAATTTTTTTAAATGTTTTATTCAACTTCAATTTGGGTAAATAAACTTAGTTTAATTAAATGAAGTTTTTCAATAGTAATTTTGATATATGGTTACTTATGTTACACTTGAAAAAAAAGATAATAGCCTACATTATAGCAAATCAATTAATCAAAACATATTTAAGTTTAACGATAAATCTAATTATAATTATACATTAAATTTTTTTACTATAATCCTCTTCAATTATTAAAATCATTATCATAATTGTAGTAATTAATTCAAATAAAAAATAACGACAAATTTTTCAATTTCAAAAGTTTTGAATATAATATTATTTTTAGATTTTAAATTATAATTTTAATAATTAAGGGAGCTAGTAGTTTTTGAAAGTATATATATTTGTATATATTGATATTTTTATTGAAAAATTAATATTTATAAATTTGTTATATTGAATTTATTTATCTTTAAACTGTATAATGATTTTCAAAATCACTTTTATTCTAGTATCTTTAAAACTGAGCTTAATATTATATAAAAATGCTCGAAGTTTAATTACAACTTATAAAGATGATGTTTTATTTTAAAATTACTATCAATTACTGGATTTGTCATGCCAAAGCTAGAGTAAAAGCAATCTAAAATTTGTCAAAATTTGGAGAGCTAATTTTAATTATTATATTCTCAATAATTAAATAAATTTAAATATAAATTGAAATATAGTATTTTATTTCATATAAAGGATTATCAAATCATTATAATATTTTCTAAATAAATATATATTTTTTATAATTATTTAAACTCTGTTTTAAAAAAGATATTTAATAGGTATGTGATATTTTATTGAAAATTTAAAATAAAACTAAATTAAATATATTAAAATATATCTAATAACCTAAACTTTTATATTTAATTATTTAAATTTATATATCACAGATTCTTTTATAAAATCCTTTATCAAAAAACATATCAAAATGCTGGATTAAACCAAATAATCCTTTTTATAAATTGTAAACAATAAATAATTTATTCTTATATAGATGATGATTAATATATTATAATAATACTATATAGTATTTCAATTTAATCCCTAGAGGAAAATCTAATAGTAATAATTTTATATATATATA
>JNEM01011217.1:0-45252 GCA_000697335.1 Conidiobolus incongruus B7586 | reverse complement strand
CTATAAATTCAAATAAAATAATATCATTTAAAATTATAATTAATTTTTATTCAAATTTGTATTCAGATACTAATCTTTCGAAAAAATTGAATTTATATTATAAAATATTATAAATTTTAAGTCATTAACTTCAATTCAGCTTATTTGTATTAATTTATTGAATATATATATATATAATTAAAGAATATTTCATATATTACACTTTGACTCCAAGGAATTATAATAGTGTTATTATATTTTAATATTTTTTCAAGTCTTCTATTCTCAAATTAAATTTGAGATAATTACAAGAAAAATGATATTTATTTATAAAATATATTAGATAACACAAAATTGATTATAATGATATAATCATTAATATAAATTTGAGACTATTGTAAAATTATATTTTATGCAAAAATTTTAACTAATACTTGATAATAAATATCTAATATATTACTATACAAAAAAATTATATCTATTAGATTAAATATATTAACTAAGGGTGTTGATCATTTAATCATTTGTTTGAATAATTATAAAACTATATTGTTTGAGTTTGAATAAAAAAAGAATAATAATAATAATAGTTTTTATTATTGTAATATTATAAGATATTTCTCTGGATCTAAGTTTTCTAATTTTAATAAGTTAATGATCTTGATAAAGATATATATGACGACCGTAAACGCGCGAGGAAGTAGTCTTTTAGAGCTTAAACGAGGAATCGCCAGTGGTAAATGATAGATTACCACAAAGTTAAGGGAAATTAAGGGGGTTCACAAAATTAGGTGAAAATAGCTTACTGCGGATCGGGTTCTTCGAATAAAGTAAATATCTCACGCTCGTCACGACTCAATACCTTTGTGAGTGTTACGAGAAAAACTTAGAGACTGGATACTTTTGAAAATGAAGATAGAAGAATATGTTTATTAGTTTGCTTGTGGTAATCTTATATTAGTTTCAATTGTGAATGTTCGTGAACGTGTAGGCCTTACAGGCAGAAAATGATAAGTTTAACCAGTTCATGAAATGAGGCACTTCCAATGTGACTTCTTGTATCAGTGTGATAACCAGAGTTTCTTGAGTGATGGACACAATTATTTCCTATCATATATATATATATATATATATATTTGTATTTTGATTTTAATATTCAAATTTTATTTTTTTATACAATATAATTCAAATTTTATATGAAATTTTTAAATTAAAGAGTTATTAAATCAGGAATATAATTTTATTCAATATTAAGTTTATTATTATAAAAAAGGCTAATAAATAATGCTGATCTGTAGCTTGATTTGATAAATTAATATTTATTTAGGAAAAGGAGGACTGTATAAACACTGTAATGGAGTAAAAATCGAATATAGCCTTTGATTAGTTAGCTAATAGTTATTTCAAGATTTGAATGTGCTAATTGAATTTTAACTTGAAAAAATGTAAATTGAAAATATCACATTTTCTATTAAAATAACCATAATGGATTAGATGAAGAAAAAAAGATACTAGTCAAAACAAAATTACAATTGCTAATAAATAGCTTCAAATAATAGAATTAATTCCAATGCATCTATTAGGAGCACTTGATTTTTTATATTTGGCCTTGAATATGATAGAGAACGGAATTAATTAACAAATATTGTTCAATAATTGAAATAATGATCTAATCTAAAATATTGGTACATTAAGAATTCATCAAATTTTAAGCAATTATACCAATAGTTATTGATTATAATACTAATATATCTTAATCAATGAACTGTGTAGTAATTGCAATAGCAAGGATAAATGACTGAGATTTTAATTAATCCAATTCCTATAAATTTTGAAATGATGAAATCTTAAAAAAAATAATATCAATTAATAGTATTTTGATATAAAGTATATTTTGAATTATTTGGGAAAGTAACAATATTTATGAAATAAAATGTGATCGAATTAAAAAATTATTGAAATATTAATCATTAAATTGTAAATTATTACACACTCAATATTGTAAATGTAATAATATCCAATAATTGAATAATTAATACTGGGTTAATTATAACATCTATTGTAATAAAATTTTATACCAAATTATATGAAATATTTTCAAATAAAAGTTTAATATTCAGTATAAACTATGGAATAATGATTAAAACGATATAAGACATTTTAAAATCTTAAATATACTATAACAGTTTCAAAATTTTAATTGGTTGAAAATAATAGGAATATGAATTGAAATCAAATTGTATAATATTGAACGATGATTTAATTGATATTGTATATGATAAATGAATAATATTACCTGACAAAAATACATTTAATAGATAAATGGAATTATAATATTATTATAAAAATTGAATAATATATCTGAATATGGAAGCTAGTTCGCATATATTTTGTGTGTATATAAGTTAAATGATGTTTATATTTCTTATCAGTATTTAAAATATATTTATATTGTAATATATAATTCTAAAATTAGTATTCAAAAAATATTACTTATTATTCCATATTAAAATGGAGTATTGAAATTGAGAATGCTTGTTAATACTTAAATTGTTATTCATGATATAAGTAAAAAAGAATAATTATATACCAATAATAGTAAATATGTCTTAATAAAAATAAATAAAATTTAATAAATGATGAATATTTAAAATTGGCCAAATTAAAAATTAAAATTAATTTAAACAATATTCAATAAAAGGTAATACCATTTATAACTCATTATTAAGGTTCAAACTATGATTACAGTCCAAAATTGTCTTCAAACACCAAAAAATTATTCAATAATTAATCAATTTAAATAAACTAGACAATTATAACTATAAACCGAATTGAACTTGGAATTTTAATGATTGCCTGCCACTTTCTTAGGAGCGATTAATGGGTTCAATTGTGCTAAATAAGTAAAAGCCCACCTAAAGCAAAATATTAACAATTTTACAAAATTATCTCTATGAAGTAATGTTACATCAAATAAAGACAAACCAAAGTCATTATAGAAGTAGAACGGAAAACCCTAAATCAAAATTAGTGAATGAATTTCAATGAAATAGGGATATTACACTTGGTCAAACTGTTTGAGAGGGTATTGCCAGCATAGGAAGCTGAGACCGGCTGTGATAATACCTACGATAATTACAACTAATAATCCCATTTTATTTGATTGTAATTGAATAAGAATTAGAGTTATGACATGGAATTTGGATGATTCTATTGAATTTGATAAGTGTTTAGATATGGGAATTATTTTGGGATAGTGAAATTGGGTTAAGATTTGGATTAATTGAATAGTATTATGAGATTTTTTTGAAATATTCATAAAGTATTAATATCATTTATAAAACAGTTTACATTGAATATCAAATATTTTTTCAATTTAAACATGATTTGAAAATATGTTCTTATATATATCACAAGATATTTGACGTAAGATTATACCAATTATTGTGAACAGAAGCTATATTTATAGTTCAACAGTTTGAAATCTGGATATACAAAATAGGTTTAATATGTCAAAGCATATTATATACATAATTAATAAATCCTAATGAATTATTGAAATAAGGCTGGCCAATGACATCTTATTAAAATCGACAATATTATTTGAAATATTCAATCAAACTTTTTACTGATTGATCTACATTATAGTGAATATCCTTGATTTGGTGGAAATTATATTATATCAAAAATATAAGTGATATTATAATATATCCTTTTAATATAATATTTGTAATTTTATTAAATTATATTATTTGATATCTATTTTGTATTAAATCACATATTCAATGAAATCAACCATATTTGTAATATCAATTAAAATATACTAAATATTTCATTATTATATATACATTCAACATAATCAATCATCTCCTTCAAGTATAATTATCTTAATAACATTATAAATTTACTTCAGATTTTCAATAAATTCAATTAAATAATAGTTATTTTTTAAGAAATATAAATTGAGATTGATTTTAAATGATTCTAAAATTTCTCAAATCTCTAATTATTTCATAATTGATTCCCTAAACCTCTGGTAATAGATATTTTAAATTAATGATTATAATAAAATTTTTAATTAATTGATATATTTTTATAAAGTTTATAATCTCTAAAAATTAAAAGTGTAATTTATTTTATTTGTAAATGTAATAAAATTATTTTAAAAGATATATTTAATTTTAGGAAATTTATTCAGTTCTTGAAATAAGATAAATCATAATATGGCCATTTCAATATTCTATAAATTTTATATTAAGGGTTATAGCTAAGTGCATAAGTAATATCG
The DNA here is from genome assembly GCA_000697335.1 of Conidiobolus incongruus B7586. Lineage (NCBI taxonomy): Eukaryota > Fungi > Entomophthoromycota > Entomophthoromycetes > Entomophthorales > Conidiobolaceae > Conidiobolus > Conidiobolus incongruus. The sequence continues at coordinate 40,985 of JNEM01011217.1, read as the reverse complement.
TATGATGAATCATATTGGTAGTAAATAAGTTGAAATCTGTTATCCCATATTTAGTGATATTTCATGCATATAAAAACCGTCACGATATTCAAATATCCTCAAAGCTCCTTAATTTTAAATTCAGTAATATTTATAATTGTTATATGTTAATAATTTTAATAAAACAAATTAATTCTATTTATTAATATTTTAAATCATGAAACTTTGGAAAGTTTTCATTTTCCTGAATTCTTTGTTAGGTAAAGATTTTACGTTTTTAGCTGATAAAAATGCTACTACCTGTGTAATGTACGATGAGTGTGGTCCCTTGGATAGTGGTTGGTTCTCCCGAAATTTAAACTGTCCAGATTCAAATCCAGCCAGAAAAGTACTCCGCATCACTATATAAATATTCTAAAAAACTAATTCTTTCAATTTAGACTTCCAACCGATTTCAATCACTACTAAACACGGTATGTGGCGACAGCTTTCAATATTCGAAGGTATGCTGCTCCGAAGCGCAGTTGAACACTTTAAAATCAAGTTTATCCATAGCCTATAATGTTTTGTCGACATGTCCCGCATGTTACAATAACTTTCGAGAGTTCTTTTGCGAGTTAACATGTTCTCCAAATCAGAGTCGATTTTTGAATGTTACTGAAATAAAGAAGAGTCCAAAAACTGGTAAAGAAATTGTGACGGAGCTGGATTTCTATCTGAATCCCGATTATGGTCAGAAATTCTTCGACGGTTGCAAGGATGTCAAGTTTACTGCGGATAATGGCTATGTTATGGATTTGATCGGTGGTGGTGCTAAGAATTGGCACGATATGGTCGAGTTTTTGGGTCACAAGAGTGCGGCGGGGGCGCCATTTCAAATTAATTTTCCTAGGAAGTCACCAGGTAAGAAATCCAAGTTAGTACCTTTGGTTAGGGAGGTTCATTTGTGCAATAATACTGATCCTCAGTCGAGATGCTCGTGTGTGGATTGTGATCAAGTGTGTCCCGCTTTGGATCCCGTGGCTAGTGACCACTCCAAACCGTTTTGGGAGTGGGATTGCTATATTGGTAAATGCTTTGGGTTGAAATTGATTATTGTATTCTTGGTGTTATTAGTTACTGTTGCAATGTGGTCATCCAAACAGCCATTAGTTGTCAGGTGGAAGGAGTGGAGCTCATCATTTACTTTTTCATCTTCATTCGAACCAGTTCCCGTAGAAAATGAAGAAGATGAAACTCCTAATTCATTCATTTATCCCTCCACACCGACCCCAACCTACTGGGCAACCAGCTATCTCCACGAAATCTTCTACCAATTGGGTAGTTTCTGCGCAACTCGCAAACTTCTCACAATCCTAATCACCATCGTAGTCCTAACGCTCGGAAGTCTCGGTTGGCTTCAACTCACCATCGACACAGAACCCGTCAAACTGTGGGTGGGTCCCAAATCTCAGGCACTTCAACAGAAAAATTTCTTTGATCAAAACTTTGGTGCATTTTACAGATCCCAACAAATCATCTTCACTTCAAAATCCAATCAAACTATATTTGACAGAGATTTGGTTGAAAATATTTTTGAAATTCAAAATGATATCGAAAATTTGGTATCGAAAAGCTATGAACTCAAATTGGATCACGTGTGCTACCGACCTGTGGATCAGGGATGTCTCATCCAATCAATAACCGGATACTGGCAAGACGATCTCGAAACCTTTGAGGGGGATGAAGATTGGGAATCTACATTAAACAACTGTTTGCATCATCCATCCAGCTGTCTGCCACCCTCGGGAGCTCCGATCAAGCCCGAAATTGTATTGGGAGGACGTATCCAAAACGTCGCACATTCCATTACAGAGTTTAGGGATTCTACATCCTTTATCGTGACCTACATCCTGCCAAATCCATCCAACTCCGGTGAAATTTTCAAAATTCAAGATTGGGAAACTTCCCTTATTGACTATCTCATCGTCAAACAACGACAGTTTAGCCAAACTACCAAATTCAAATTCAGTTTCAGTACGGAATCGTCACTAGAAACGGAATTAAATCAATCCTCAAATAGGGATATCATGATTATTTTATACAGTTATTTGGCAATGTTCATCTATGCTTCATTCTCGCTAAATCAGCAGAGAGTTCCTCTCAGTTCGCTCACGGATGGTTCTTTCTTTGTAAAGTCTAAAGTAGGATTGGGTCTCGTTGGTATAATCTTAGTCATTTTTAGTGTAATCTTCTCCATTGGTATATTCAGCTGGCTTGGCGGCAGTATCACTCTAATCATTGTCGAAGTAATTCCATTTTTAGTACTTGCAATTGGTGTTGACAACCTCTTTTTACTGACAAAAGAATTTGAAACCCAGAACAATTACGCCAAGAACCTAGTGTTAGAATCCGAAGCTTCTTTGATAACGAACGATACCAACATTGAGATCATCAATCAATCGGATGAATCTGTCACTTCAATACCCCCCATCAACGAAGTTGTCGCTCGCGCCGTCGGTAGTATAGGTCCTAGTTTGTTCATGTCTGCGGTATGTCAAGGTGCTGCGTTCGGTATTGCAGGTCTCGTTGATATGCCAGCTGTTAGTTCCTTCGCCAAAGTCGCGTGTCTATCCGTATTGGCTAACATGTTCCTCCAGGTGACAGTTTTTGTTACATTCATGACTTTGGATGCTCAAAGGGTGGAGGAGGGACGTGTAGATATCCTCTACTTCCTCAAGGTTCGTAGAACAAACGACAGTAGCGAAACCAACCAAACTTGGTTGGAATACTTTACCACGAATTACTATACTCCATTCCTGTTCTACCCCCTGACGAAAGCTTTGGTATTGTTAGGCTTTGGAGGGTTCTTCCTTTTCAGTTTGAGTCTTTTGCCCAGTACTCCATTAGGTCTGGACCAGCGTATTGCTCTCCCGACAACGTCGTACTTGGTGAATTACTTCAATGATTTAGACTCGCAACTGCGAATTGGACCTCCAGTATATTTCGTAGTAACAGGAGCTGATCCAACTCATCTCAAAGGCCAAAAAGAATTATGTGGAAGGTTCGGCGGTTGTGACCAATATTCTGTAGCGAATATTTTGGAACAGGAGAGAAAACGCTCCAACGTATCGTACATTGCACAACCTGCTGCCGTTTGGATTGACGATTTCATGCATTTTCTGAACCCCGCACTCGAAGGATGCTGCCGTATTCGCAAGGAAGATCTGCCTAACCTTGTGCCTTGCGATCCCTTCGACGACGAGGATGCTTGTATGGGATGCTTGGAGGGCCGCAATCCCTCTTGGAACGTATCCCTATCTGGAATTCCTCAAGGCAAGGAATTCTTCAAGTTCCTGGAATTTTGGATGCAGTCGGTCCCGGGGGAGCAGTGTCCCCTCGCTGGCAAGGGTGGGTACTCTGAAGCAATTCACATCAACCGACGCCGCCATGAGATCGAAGCGTCGCACTTCAGAACGTACCATACCCCGCTGAAGGAGCAGAGAGACTATATTGAAGCTTTGAAGCAAGCTAACCGTATTTCCAGGGAGATTCAGTCTCACTTGATTGACAATGGTGCGCCTGCAGATACCAAGGTTTTCCCATATTCGGTGTTTTATATCTTTTTTGAGCAGTATACTTATATTGTGGGTTTGACTTTTAAATTGGTTTTGGGATGCATTCTATTGGTGTCTTTCGTCCATCTTATCCTGACAGGATCTCTACGTACCACATTAATCTTAGCATTGGTTCTAATCATGGTAGTAGTGGACGTTCAAGCCACATGTATGGTACTACTGGGGCGCCTCTTCAACTCTCCAGATTCCGACAGAGTTCAATTGAATGCAGTGTCCTTAGTCAATTTAATCATTTGTATTGGCTTAACTGTTGAATTTTGTTCTCATTTCTTACACGCTTACCATACATTACCCATTCCACCACCAATTCCTCCTCTTGATGAACATCACAAAATCCCCGATGTTCGTAGAGCGAATGCAGCTACTGTGAAAGTGCTCCCAACTGTAGTTGTAGGCATTACCCTAACGAAATTCATTGGACTTACAGTATTAGCGTTCACTAAGTCCAAACTTTTTGAAATCTACTACTTTCGCATGTATTTAACCATCATTGTTACAGCTGCACTCCATGCCTTAGTCCTCCTCCCAATCCTACTGTCCCTCCTGCCCAACACTGCATCCCACCTAGCCCAACTTGGTGCTATTGGCAATATTGATAGATATTCGCCATATCTCACACCATCCAATTGGTGGCTTTTTGTCGTGGGGATTAAGGACTCAATCGTCGGTAATACTCCAAGATTTGGAGATAACCAAAGTTCTGGCACGATTGTTACTAGGGGGGAATCGAGTGAGAGGGATCCTTTGTTGGGAGTACGAACAACCAATGAGGAAGAATCGGAAAATGACGATTAACCTTTTACCTCCAATTAATTTTTGAATTATTATTTTGATCATCAATTTCTCCATTTTTAACCTAAACATTGAATATTGAAACAATTTGAAATTTATCAAATTAACGATGAATGATTTTAATTAATAGACTTTGAACTTGAAATGATTAAATATCGGTATTGATAAATTGTTTGTTTGATTGCAAGTCAATGTTGGATTAAGAGCATTAGCTTTATTTGGAATGAATCTTGTTATTGATATTAATTTGATATTTAAATATCAATATATATTATTTTAATTTCCCATTTGTTTCATTTCAACCTCATAGTAAATCGGAATCGAACCATATTAAATTTTGCATTTATTTATTTATATCACTATATACTTATATATTTCTATATTTCAATTTATTTTGATTTTTATCTAAAATTTTAAAGGTGTTGAGGATTTGAATTAATAATTTTTGATAATTTTTTCCAAGCATTAAAATATTCAAATTATCAATTGAAATATTTAAAATATAATATAATATTTTTAAACTTAACATTATATCATTATAAAAATATTGATTTTTGAAATAATATTTATACACTACCATTATTTATAATGAATAATTGAGCATGCCAGATAAGTTACTGGAATATCTAATTTACCTCAAATTCAATATATTACTTTATATTTTAAATAATGAGAATTTTTTGAGATTGGAAATAAATAAAGATATTAATATATATGTTACAAAAATAAATACTCTCTTTTATTATTAATAACTTTTTGTTATACTTTTGGCAAGCTTTTAATACTTAAAAAGCAATTCTTTTTATTAAAGATTGAAATTTAATATTTCAAAAACCAATTAAATTTTTTTAATTAAATTTTTTTTAATTAATTAATTTTTTAATTACTTAAAGTAGCTATAATCATATAAGTTATAATATAATAGATATACTAGATATGGTAGTTTTTTGAACTATTTTTAATTAAAAGGTTTTTTTTATAAAATTATATATTTCAAAATTATCATGTAATATAATAGATATTTATAGATTATATTAAAAATATTAATTAAATTTTGATTTTAAAAAGATAATATAAGTTTTATTATTATTTAATTTTCTCTACAAAATTAAACAAAAATAGCATAAACTATGTTAATTGATTAAATATTTAATATTTTTTATAAACAAAATATCATTTTGTTAGAAACTATAAGGGGGATTTTGTTTATATAAATTAATATTTTAATTTGTATTTTAATAAAAATTATTTAATAAAATTTATAATCCATTAATTATAGTTATTAATTATGAAAATCTTAGTTCTTAGTTATATCCTAATAAGTATATTTTAGTTATAACTATTTTAATTTAAGATTTTTTTAAATTTAAAATATATATATATTATATTTCAATTAATTAAATTAAGTTTAAACTATATTATGTATAATATATATAATATATTTATATAGCTAATATTGATACACTTTGATAAATATTATAATATAAAATAATAGTATTAATATTTTTATATATTTTTATTTGATTTATATAATAATAGTTGAAATAAGGTTTTCAAATTTTAATAACTCAAAAATAATTTTTTTATTAGTTTTAAAATAGTTTACTTAATAATAAATAATCGATTTGTTTAAGATATTATTTTTAAAAGTTGCTTTTAAATTTTAAATAATATTATAAGGCTTATTGTTAAATTTTATAGATATTATAATAATTAACTATTGGTTATTATTATTAAATTTAAATATGATTAAAAAACCATTAATTTTTAAAGGTTAATTTTTAATAATAAAAATATCATATAAATAGTTTATAATTATTTATTTTTTAATTAATTTTAAATATATTTTATATAAATTAAAATATGCTTAAAAAACCAGAAATTAAAAAATTTCCTATTTTTCTCATTTTATGTCAATAATTTAAAATTAATTTTTTAATTATTATTATAATTTTTATAATTAGTTTAATTTTGTAATATTTTTATTTAATTAAAGTTTGTTAATTATAAAATTCAATTCAAATAATATAATTATATATCCTCATAATAACAATTATAGGAGAAAATAGATTTTTAAAGTTTAAAAGAGGAATTGCCAATGGTAAACAATAGGTTACCATAGTGTTAAGGGAAATTTATAGGTTTCACCAAACGAGATGCAAATGGCTTACTATAAATTAGGTTCTTTAAGTAGAATAAATATCTCATATTTGTCATCAATTAACATTTTTATAAGAGTTATGAAAAACACTTAAAGATTGGAAATTTTTGGAAAAAATATTAAAAAGATATATTTATTAGTTCTTTTGTGATAATCTTATATTAGCTTTCATTGTTGATTTTTATTAATTAGAATAGCTTAATGACAAAAAGAAATATAACCACCAGGTTCAGTAAACGGGTGTTCTTTAATATTGCTTTTTAATTCAATATGGTAATTATAATTTCTTAAGTAAATAACATGATTTTTTCCTATCAATCTAATAATTTTATAGTTTAAAATTTTAATTATATAAAAAAGCATTAAAATAACAATATATTAATATTTAATATATTTTATATATATTAAATAAAAATTTAATATTAATTTTTTTAAAACTTTATTTGGTTCCAATATATAATAATTTAAATAATAAAGAAAAATTTTCATTTATATTTTAATTAACTTGAATAACCAAAATTGAAATTAAAATAAAAATATTGATATTTTCCATTTAAATTAGTATTATAATTTATAATATTATTAATTATTTAACTTATTAATATAATTTCTTATAAAAATTTTTTGAAATTATATCTTTGATATTAAAATAAATTTAAAATACTCAAATTTTGTCAAATAAATTTTTTTAAAATATTATAATAATTAAAAGGAAAGATATTTATATTTTAGTAAATAAGGTAATATAATGAAAGTTTGAATGATAAAAATACCTTTAATAATTCTAGTCAAAAATATAACTATTTTTAAATTATAATTTTTTAATTAAAATAAATATTCTATTATAAAATAATATTATTTCAAAATCAAAGGTAGACTTGAATATTATTATTAAATATCCATGGCAATAAATAATAAAATATTATATTTTTAAAATTTTGACTTAATGGTTATTTATTCTGATTTATTTCTTGATTTCTTATTTATAATAATGATCATTTATGTTAAAATATTATTTTATATATTAAACATTAGTAAAAAAATAAAATAAATACCTATAATTGGAATTTCTATTAGTATTTAATATAAAATACTTATTTTACTTTGGATTCTAATCTATAAAACCATCTTATAATATAGAATAAATATTTGTTCAATAAAAAATATATATAAATAGATTTAAAATATAAAATAAAAACTTTATTCATTTTAAAAAATATTTTATATATTTTATGACAGGTTATTAATAAATAAAAATTACTCTTTTTTATCAAAGAATGAAATTTGATATTATATAAAATAATTTAGTTTATTTGCTAGTATTTTTTTATAATCATATTATTGAAATTTTAAAGTAATTATAGTTATATTACTGAGATTAACTTATTTAATTATTGTAATTAAATATTCTTATAAAACTTTTACTTGATATAACTTCTAAATTTAATAAAATAATAAATATTTAATTTTTTTAATTATAATATGATTTATAATTGATTAATTCATAAAATGACATAAAAAATATTAAAATTTTATTATAAAAAAATAAAATAATTAAAATCAACAAAAATAAGATATTAATTTATTAAAATTTGTTAAAATCTTAGTTTTTTTAAAATAATATTCTATTTACTATTTGAATTAAAATCTTTATAAAATTTATAAAATTAAATAATTATATTAATTTGATATAAAGATTTCTGTTCTTTATTATATCTTCATAAGTTTTGATTAGTTATAATTACTTTAATCTTTTTCTAAGCTTTTTTATATTATTTTATTTAGGTAGTATTAATTTTAATTAATGCAAGTTTAAATTTTAAAACATATGATATTCATTTATCATTAATATCAAATATTTTTAGTAATTATCTAACTGAAATAAAGAGATATATGTTATTATAATTTTGACTTTTTTAATAAGTAATAAATTTATAATAAATATTAATTTCTTTATTATTAAAGAATTAAAAAAATGGCTTTTAACTATAAAATATTATATTGAATAATCAATGATAATTTTAAATAAAACTTAATTCTTAAAAATAGTTTGTAAATGTTAAAAATATTAAAAATCTTATGATTAAGTTTTAATATTAATAAAATAAAAGAGTTTGAATAATTATGATTTAGTTTAAATCAAATTATATTTAATATTAAATTTTAAATTATAATCAACTAATTAGAAATTACTTTGAATAAAAATACATATAGTATTATAAAATGATATTTTTTATAATTTATATATATTATTAATATTTTAAAGCAAATAAAATATAGAAAATATCAGAAATTTAAAAATTTGGCATTTTTTCCAAATTATTTAAATATAATGAATTTTATGAAATTGAATAAGATAGAATTTTAGATGATAATTTTATTGAGATATATTTTTTATTAATGGATTAGTACAGCAACTATAACAGGCTCTATTTGATTATTGATGTAAATATTTTTGATGAAATTACCTTTTGAATAAAATAGTTAAAATTCTATTCATCACATAAATTGAACGTGAATGTAAAATTTATCTGACCTATAATATTATTCAATTTATACTAACAATTTGGTTATTTCCAATTTTAATGTCAATATTTAACAATGTAGAGTCTAAGTCCTACAAAAAACATTGAGTTATGCTTATTAATCTTTTTTCAATAATTAAATTATATCAAATATAAAAAGATATTTATTAAAATCAATAAATTGAGATAAAAGTATGAATTTTCACAGTTCTAATCAAAAATTTTAAAAGATTCTAAAATATTATGTTCCAGATAGTGCTACCAGTAGGCGCAAAGACCATTACAACAGATAGCCGTCATAAGGTATCAAACTACGATTTCCCTGTGCTAAACAAACAGTCTGAAGACACTACTAAGGCACCTTAATATATCTATAATTTTATAAATTGTAACTATAGTTTGATTTGAATAATTTTATAATTTAATAAACATAATAATGTATATATTTAATCAGTTGTTCATATAAATCAAATTCCATTTTCATTGTATATTGCTTGTAGGTATTTCAAGTCCATTTAAACATGATCTTGATTTGATAAATTAACAATTGAATATATAAATCATATGGTGTTAAAATATAATTACTAAAATGAGGAATTTATAAATAAAAGTGTTCTGATAATTCTATATTAATAGTAATTACTTTTGAATAATATGTCTGAATTAATAAATTCATGGGTTATTAATATTGAGTAGACTATTATTTAAACAAGATCAAAATGTGATATAAAATGACACTAATTAATTTAAGAGAGAGTACTAAGTAAATTATGAATTGATTTTCATATCAATTTGGTTTTATTACTCTGTATTTTTAGTAAATGGGAATTTTTTGCAATTGAAAATAAATAAATATTTTAATATAAAATATATAAAAATAAATATATAATATAAATTTAATAGTTTCTTTTATTATTAATAACTTTTTGTTATACTTTTAGCAAAGATTTAACACTTAAAAAATAGTTCTTTTTATTAAAGACTGAAATTTGATGTTTTATAAACTAATTAAATTTTCCTGTAAAAATTTTCTTTCTTACAAGCTGGTTTTTTAATTGCCTAAAGTAATTATAATTATATAAGTTATAATCTAAGGAATATACTAGATGTGGTAGTTTTTTCTAGTTATTTTTAATTAGAAAGTTTTTTATAACTTTAAATTTATAAATTTTATAATTATTATGTAAAATAATAGGTTTTCTCAAATTATATTGAGAACACTAATTAGAAATACTTTTATTTAAAAAAACAATATAAAATTTACTATTAATTGATTTTCTTTTAAGAATTAAATAGAAGTAGCATATATTATTATAATCTATTTTAATAATTAACATTCACTTATTAACAAAATGCTTATTTAAAAGGATTTGTAAAGGGGGTTAATTTAACTTAATCTAATATCTTGATTTGTGTTTTAATAAAAGATTATATATAAGGATTTAAGATTCATCAATTGTAATTATTCACTATAAAAGTTTAAGCTTCTAGTAATATTTTAGTAAGTTTTGTTTAATAATAGCTACTTTAACTTTTTTTTAAGCTTTAGTTAAATTATAAGGTACCTATTTTATATTTTTATTTATTAATTTAAGTTTAAACTTTAATATATATAAAATACTTATAAAACTAATATTAAAATATTTAGATAATTCTTTAACTAGAATAAAACAGTATTTTTCAATATATTTTTTTACTCTATTAACAATTAAAAAAATAACAGTTAAAGTTAATTTTTTAGATTTTAACAGGTTTTAAATAGTTTCTCTTTTAGTTTTAAAGTAATTTACCTAGTAATAAATTGTTAATTTAGATAATGTTTTATTATTAAAAGTTGCTTGTAAATTTTAAATAATTTTAAAAGGCTTATGGTTAAGTTTTACTAATACTAAAATAAAAAACTTTTGATGATTATTATTTAGTTTAAGTATAATTAAATTAAACAGCCAATTTTAAAAAGTTAATTTTTTAATCAAAGAAATTATTATATATATATATATATATTAAAAATATATAATTTCCTATTAACTTTGTATATATTTATTTATTTCAAACTAATAATATGTTTGAAAAATCAGAAATTAAAAAATTTCCCATTTCTTCAAATTCAAGGTAATAATATAATTTATAATTTAATTAAACTTGTAACTGATTTTCTTTTGTGTTGTTTAATTAATATATTAGATTTTAAAATTTGATAATAGATAATAATAACTATATTTAAATTACACTAATGCATGATAAGAATTTGTTGAATAAATTCAAAGTTTATTAGATATTGATAAATATATGATGAAGCATTGAATAATAAAATAGAATCAATACATACAAACTAAAAGTGGAAAAATAAATAATAGTAGACTATAGGAAAAGAGTAATTATAGTATTAGCGTGTAAAAATGATATATCGTTTTGCTTCAAATAATGATTAGATAGTTCTTTTGGCTGGAACTGGAATCGTGGAGAGGAACTCCGCGATTTGTGAAATATCATTTTAAAGAATGTTTATTTGGATGGTTTTGTTTGCCATGTTGGTGACATCATTATGAATGTTATCTGTACCAAGTTAGTTATTCTTGAAAATTATACGGTTTTCGAATCTGGTGGTAGAAATTTCAATAGTTCAAAGCACGAGTTTCAGTGTTTTCGATATCGGAAATATGTTTTGGAGAATTGGAGTCTTGTTTGTAACGCTTGACAAATGTCTCTTCAGGATCTTTGAGCGCACGATTGAAGATATAACAGTTATCTTTAATATGTGTTAAGAATATTTCTTCTTGAATACCTTCAAGTTTTTGATATTTCAAAGGTCTCCAACTGCTATATTTTATGTCCAACGCTTTCAATTCTTCAATTGTTTGATCAGTAACTGGGTATTTCATATAAGCACAGGGGATATAGCCATTTAAAAATTCGAAATGAATGATATTAGGTATGGAGCGCCTGATTTTGTGAGCTAATACTTTTTTATTAGCATTTTTTGATATACCTAAAATTAGAATGGATTGTCCAAGTTTAGCTTCAAAGAATGGACGTTGATAGTCACGTTTGAAGATTTTCTCACCAGCTACTCGCATTATGTTGTGTGCAATTTGCTTTTTCATAGTCAATTCACAGTTATCAAATTTATAAGGACCTGATTCAATGAATTCCATAGCTTTTTCATTAGTTGAAAAATAAACAAGTGCAGATCCTCGAAATGATTTGGTATTATTAATGTATTCAAATAAAGGTTTGATAAATATCACTTCCCTCCCAGGACAGAAATATTCAATCAGGTCGTCAAGGGTTTTATCTCGAGGGATATTTTCAACATAAACTGCACCATCATCAATTGGACCGCTGACATATGGAACTTTTCTCCGAATTGCAGTCTTGGCCTCGTTCAGTTCAATTAAATCACTTTGTGTTTGAAGAGCAGTTAAAACCTTTTCCTTTCCATAAGGTTGAATACGGTTAAAAGTCATTAAAATATCCAAATCGACCCAGCGATCAGGGTTTTCATTTATTTTACTTAGTAAAAATTTATCTCTAGAGAGATTCGGGTCACCAAAATAAAATTCAATTTGGTGAAGAATTTTCTCATTATCATCCTTGGAGTTTCTATGTAACAATGGTTTTGTATTCACAGATTCAGATTCCAAAGTCATCTTCACTATAATTTAACATAAAATGAATCACATTTTTAATCCTAATCAATAATCATAGATAATTTATAATCTGGTGTATTTGAAAATATGGGATTCACATAAGAGATAGTTTGATTAATAAAATAGCCGAAAATGTAATTATTAACTGTGTAACCAAATATATACTAAATATTTTTAAATAATTTTATTATTGAAATATATAATGAATTAATTAGTTTTTTGGAAATCTAACAGTGAAAGTGAAAATTTCTTAAATAACTTTACAGATTATAAATCATAAATTTTTTTCGTTTATGGATATTCGTGCAAAATAATTAATAAAAAAATATTTAATAATTATTTGGATATATATTATTATTTCATTCAATAATAAATGTTATTAACTAATAAATATATAAAAGTAAAACTACTAATTTATTACATATTGTAAATAATTTTAAATCAAAATGTTTTATTGAAATATTATCAAAAATTATTTTTTATATCATTGATAAATCTGATTCAATATACATATACAAATATATAAAAAATAAAAAAATTATCATATAATTAAATTTGCAAAAGTTTATGGACCAGATAAGGATACCAGTAGGCGCAAGATACTAACCAGAGAGCCGTCATCGGAGTTCGAACCTCAACACCTAGGCTAGCGGAGGAACCAGACGACACTACCGAGGAACCTTAATTTTGATATATATTAAATTTATAACAATTATAATATTGAGGCAAATAATTACATCATTTTACATATTTCGAATGGCTAATTTGCTAATATTATTCTATCCTTATTAGCACCTTATCTAACAATGACTTATTGTCACAAGTTAATTGACTCCTCTCTTACCAAGTAAACTTACATCAACCTAATTAAAAGATCATTCCTCCCTCGCATATCAACTACTTCTGCTCTCTCTTTTAATTGGCTGATGACTCAAGCCACAGGAGAATCTGATAAATCATCTTACCCAATTCACTTTATATAAAAACTGGAATTAGAGCTATCGTGAAAAAAGGCTAGCTTAATCCGGGTCTTCCCAGCTATCTGATTTAATCCAATAAATATTCTATTTCCCTTACAGCTGCCTGGAATCCCCCAAATCTCCTTCATTTGCATTAACTAATCCTGACAGGGTTTTCCAGAGTGGTGTTATTATATTTGTGTATCAATTTTTCTCAAGTTTAAGCCATTTTAACTTGTTGATTATGTCTTAACTGGATATTGGATGCTAATTGTACATTCCCTAATCCTTCATTTTTCGATTTATATTGATTTTATTGGGATTATTGAAATCGCTAACTCGTCACCTTTCCGCAACTTCAAAAATGTACTTGCACGAGTTTTCTCAACTTTTGCGTATAACTTCACCTAGTAACTTCAGATTTTATAAGAGCGTTATGTTCCATTGATGAAATATTAGCCTAAGTTTGAACATTTCTCAATATATAAAAAATTTAATATAATCAAAAAATTTCTCTAATCTCACTCTCAAATATATGGGTGTTTTAAATTTTTTTTCCAGAGTGAAAAATCACATAATTTAATGTCAATCTGATTTCAATAGAAAATTAAAACTAAATTTTTCCTTGTGATCTTATCAAAATGTATTTTAGTAGAAATCAATATCTTTCAAATTGGAGTAATTAAAACATTTTAATGATTGCTTCAAATGATCTTAGATTCCGGACGTATATTGTCTAATCCTTTTTAAATTCGTATCGGTTTTATTAATTTAATTTCATTATCTTGCTTCTGACTATTTTAAATTCACTATCATATCTTTGAATGAATTGAGCAATTTTTGTGGTTATAATAATCTAGTAACTTTTGTTTTCAAAAGCGTACTAAATTTCATCATTCAAATTTTAGCCTGTTTTCTAACAATTGAAAGTATGTAAAATATTTAATATGTTTTAATAAATCATCTGTTTACTAGTTGCCAATATATTGCTATTTTTTGATTTTTAAAAATATATAATACTGCACTATTTATTTCTATATTTTTATAAGTTAATTTGAACTGGTAATTTTACTATATTATTAAACACAACTTACAATATATAAATATTTAAATTCTATCAAATTAACATTAATTTTTTAAATTATTAAAAACAATATTATATATTGCAAAATATCATAATATATTTTACAATCAAATTTCTTAATATATATCTTGGTTAATATTAGAATCTTAATCTGTGATATTTCATAAGTATATTAGAAATTTGCAAAAATGAAAAAGCAACTTAATTAATTTTTTATGCAAAAAAAACTATAAACCTATAGTTTGACATGGATGATGGAAAAAATAGGCTAATATCAATTTATTTATCATATTTTTAATATAAAAAATTTTTTGTACTTTGTTCAAGCTTCGATTTAGGATATTTTTGTTCCAAATTGGAATTTTTCAAATATTTAGAAATGATATATATACACTAAATGTATGCAATAACTAATCTAATTACTTTAATTCTTTTAATTTATAATTCATAATGCAAATTTTTGACTGTTTAACCAGACATGGACAAAAATTGATATAAGTCAATAAGTCTCGGTCACAATTAATATAATATTTAATTTCCAATATTAATTAAAGCTTATTTAATATAACTGTGAATTCAAATTTTCAATAAGTAATATAAATTTAAATGAAAAGACTCTAAAATCTTACTAAAATATATTAATCTAGATATATCATTCAATTCAGGTTAAATTCTTTCATTTAATAATAAATTTTTATATACAATAAATAACAAAAATATTTATTCAATTATGAAAATGAATAATAAATTGCATAAATGTAAATCTAATATATATATATATATATATTTAGCGTAAAAATAACTTTAAAATACAAATCCCCAGTTCAATATAATAAAAATCAGGATCAATTTAATAAAGATCATTTGAATTATTTAAATCAAATTGAACAAATATTATAACGTATCATAAGTACTAATGAACTATATAAAATAACCTTATAATTATAAATTATATATTGTTAATTATTATTGATCATTGATTAATATTTTAGTAAAAATACTAAAACGAATAAATAAATATATGTCAAATACTTCAAGTTTGATAGTTTTATATATTAAAACTATTATTTAATTGATAATAACATCAAATTCAAATATATATATTAAAATTCTCATTGTTATATATATCTTTCAATTTCTGTTTAGTTGAGACTTAATTCAATAAATTTTAAGTGGGTCATGGATTAAGTACAATACCTTACACCAATTTTGAATAAATTTTTAAATTTTTATATATAGTAAATAGTATTTAATTAAATATGTAAAATTAGATTGTTAGTAATTTAAAATTATTTTGAAAAGTTATACCCAAAAACGAGCTTATTAATTAAAATATAATTTGATGAAAAATAACACCAACTGAAAAAAGTAATTGTATATTTTGATCGCAAAATATTATAATATGATTAAATTATATTAAATTGCCAAAGATAGTTTATTTGGTATAATATATTGAATATATATAAATTTAAAAGGTTATATAAATTAATTAATTGATTTTTTGAGTAAAGTAAGGGTTGCAAAATGGTTCTTTTTATCAACCCAATATGAGAAATTAGAAAAAGTTGCTAAGTGATTTTGGATTTCAAGTAATGGGTTTGGACCATAACATTCTTTTGCGATAAAGTCCAAGTCAATGGATTTCAAGTTGTTTAAATTATCCAAATGATAATTTTCCAGACCGAATAAATTGGCTGAAATGAAAGTTACGCTTTCAATTGTAGCAGCAAAAGACGGAATGCTGTCACCAAATATATAGTCAAAATATCGCCTTGATGTATCTGCATATTTACTTCCAATACCAAGCTCTGCTTGATAAAAGTCGATTTTAAGATGTTTCAGGAGAGGACAGCTGGTATGAATTATTTTAACAAAGGACTTATCCATGCCATCAATTCATAAACTTAAAGTCTCTAAATTGGGAAGTTTAGATAAAATCCTACTTAAAAGCCCAATATGTTTGTAGCTCAACTTGATACCTGTCAATGGCCTCTAGGATCCGCCAATGAGGGGCCGAGGGATTCGTCACGAGGTCATCACATCGATGTATAAGGATTCCCCAACTCAGTAATAAACATAAGCGCATGATCCAACGATTAATCCCAGTAGTCACCCAAATTCCCCCCCAGCTAATCATTATACATAGAACGGCGACGACGAATACAATTGAGGACACCTGTGTAGGTTCCGCAAGGGGGGTCTCTTTTAAGACTATAGGGGAGAAAATGTAACGAAGCATTACCATAATGTATGTTCTTATGATAAGGTGCTCTGATTTCGAGAGAGAGAGAGTTTATTAGTTCTTTGGATCTTTCAAGGAATGACCAGAATAGTTGAGTAAACTATTCTGGTGTTTTCTTTTATGTTTCCTTATTCTATACTAATTGTTTTACTTATTTTGGCTTGCTTCGGGGACTTTCGTTTTGTTCTTAATATGACCTTGTTTTGGATAATGTCACGATGGGTCGTGACAATACCCATTTCAAATTTCTTAATGTTTAACATGTTAGCGAAATGAACATCAGAATGAATTTGTTCACCATATCCATAGCTGTAAAGGTTATCAGAAGTCAATATCAGTGAATTTAAACTGGTTAATTTAGAAACGATTATGTCGATAATACTCTGTGTAAAGTAGGATGATTGATAATGGAAATCAGCTAAGTTAACCATACTGTTAACTACTTCGGATAATAATTCTTCTTCCTCGAGAGTTTCCTCAACTTTCCATTGATTATTATACAACCCGAGCAATAATTCGGTTAAATTGGGATATCCATTGCAAAACTTTTCGACATAGCTATATTGGGATAGTGTGATGTATTCCAGACTAGTAATAGAATCATGATTAAGGAATGATTGTGTAAAGGTTCTGGGATGGTTTAAGAACAAAACATCAATAAAGCTGATCTTGGTTAATGACATAGGTAATGTAAAAGTATCATTGGATTGTTTGGATATATTACCATGAATTTCCGAATGCCAAAATTCTAAACCTTTAAGATGCGTCAATTTACATAATAAGGAAAGAATCTGTTGTTCCTCAAATTTAACATCAAAAAATTCTAATTTTTTCAAATTAAAGAAGGTGTTGAAGAAGGTTCGAAGTACAGATGGCGTGGGTAAAGTGACAAGCTGAACACATTTTACAACTTCGGGATTATCAACAAAATCATCGGTAAATCGAGAGACAATTGTATCAATGTCTTTTAGAGGGTTATCAAATTTGGACCAGTCTCGATGAATCATTAAGCAGAAACGTTCTTCAGTAAATGGGACAGCACGATTCAAACTTCTGTTCGTAGCACGGAGGCTCAAAAGGTGTTCTTTTTCTAGATAAATGAGGATTTTTTCCAAATTGTTTCTGATAATCTCATCATTTGAGAGTCGGAGAATGGGATTTGGTGGTTTAGGGTTATGATCTTCTTCAGCCATTCGGTAAACAATGCTAGGAAAAGTTATATATTAATATAAATATTATAATTAGATTAAATCATGATATTACAGAGTAATTTAAAGTAATGATTACTTCTTAAAGAGTCAAAATTGTGGTTTTGATCGAACCTTCAAACATATTTCACTTCGACCTTAAAGTACTGAAATATGACATTGAATACGTTAGAAAATTGCTATACCTGTGATTAAACTAGTATGTTCAGCTCTACAATGGTGATAATCGCCATTTTAATATAAGATAATAAAAAATTACCATATTTGACCTCTTGATAACATATCAAACCTTATCAAATATATTATCTATCAATTTCTGTTACTAGAGAGACTAAAAATTCATATTATTGGTTTGATTATTAATGAAACTGCTGATATTATGTCTTTGCTTATTTTTCAAACTATAATTTATTAGTATAGAAACAAAATAGTGGCACAATTTTAAAATTAAAACTAAATAATTAAATTAATATATGTTTTATAAAAATTAATATACAATATAAAATTAATAGTCTCTTTTGTTTTTAATAGCTCTTTGCTATACTTTTAAAAAGCTACTAATGTTTAAAAAACAATTTTTTTTAAAAACTAAAATTTAATTTTCACAAACCAATTTAATTTAATAGGAATTTTTTTTCTTGTAAATATATTTTTTAATTAATTAAAACAATTATAATCACATAAGTTATATTCTATTAAATATTTTAGATATAGTAACTTTTTCTAGTTTTTTATATAGAAAATCTTTGATAAATTTAATTTTATAAATTTTATTATTATTGTATAAATTAATAAATATCTTTAATTTATAATGAAAACATTAATTAAAAATATTTTTATTCAAAAAAAACAATATAAAATTTATTATTAATTAGTTTACTTTTAAAAAATAAATAACAAACCATGTACTATTATGATTTATTATAACAATTAATATTTACTTATCAATAAAATATTTATTTATTATAATTCATAAAGATAATTATTTTAACTTAATATTTTGTTTTGTTTTTAAGTAAAAGATAATATAAAAGAGTTTAAGATTATTGATTATAATAATTTATTATAAAACCTTTGTTTTTGGTAATATTTTAATAGGTTTTATTTAACTATAAGTATTTTAATTTATTTTAGAACTTTTGTTAAATTGTAAAGTATTTATTTTATATTTTATTAATTAATTTAAGTTTAAACTTTGATATATTTAATATACTTGTAAAATTAATATTAAATTACTTAAATAATTATCTATAATAAAAAAGTATTTTTTAATATATCTTTTATTTTATTAATTAATAAAAAAGTAATATTAAAAATTAATTTATTAAATTTAAGTAAATTTTAAATAATATCTTTTCTAGCTCTAAAGTGGCAAATATAGTGATAAATAATAGATTTAAATAAAATATTATCTTTATAAGCTATTTTTAAAACTTAAATGATTTTAAAAGGTTTATGCTTGAGTTTAAATGATATTAAATTAAAAAACTTTTGATGATCACTATCTAATTTGAACATAATTATATTTAACACAAATTTTAAATTAAAAATATTAATTTTCTTATATATTTTATATATACTTAATTTTTCAAAACTAGCAATACGTTTGAAAGATCAGAAATTAAAAAATTTGTTATTTCTTTTTGAACTAATAAACCAGATTAGTGTATTCCTGTATTCTAACTATATATACTAATATGTAAAATTTGGAAAAAAACGTGGGAATGATATCATCTCAAATCAGATTTACAAAATTAATTAATTGTTATCTTATCAATAAAATTTAATAAATTGATCTAAACCCATAAGTTTGAGAATTGATATCATATTTGATTAAATAATTCTATTCATTCAAAATAAAAATTATAATTCAATTTGTGAGTTTTTTAATCCTCAAATAATAAGTTTAATGTTATATAAGGATTAACAATTTTTATAATACGATATCATTTTTTTATAAATTCATATTAAATTTATATCAAATTCAAAATTTTAATTATAAAAAATATATCAAAATTAACCAGAGTTCACTGGTATTCAAAAATCTATTCAAATCAATATCGTTTTATATCATTATCCAAAATTTTTCAACTCTTTAAAAATGACTTCAACCGTTGATCAGGGACTCCAAACTCCTATTGTAACTAAAGAACAGACCACTACCTCAGGACAAGAACTTTCTCGACCATTGTCACCCAATGCACCTCAGAAGACATCACCAAAGAGGGCTAGAAAAGCTAAGAAAATTAGAGTTTTAGACCCTGAAGAAATTCATTGGTTCGACTTGAAGAGTTTGAACCCAGAAGTTTTCAAACCCGAAATGGACCGTAATGAATATATGAAATTGTCACCTCCTTTCGAATTGTTTACAGAGTTAGAATGTGAAGTTGTTAAGATGTCTAGTCATGGTAATTCTTTACAATTTTTTCAGTCTTTTGCAATGGGATTGATTTTTGTATAGGTGAAGGTATTGCAGTTTCTGATAAGTACCCAAACTGGTATATTTTTGTACCTTTTTGTTACCCTGGTGAGAAGGTTAAATGTAAAGTATTCGCAAGTCACAGGTAATCCAGTTTAAAATATATAATTGATTGGTGAAAAAATATTAATATTTTTATAGAGGCTATTCAAAAGCTGATTTACTTGAAGTATTGGTTCATTCAAAAGATAAAATCACTCCCAGATGTAAATATTTTGGAAAGTGTTCAGGTTGTCAATGGCAAGATATTACTTATGAAGTATGATTTAAAATTAATTTTAAATTTGAATTAATACTTATTGATTATTAGAAACAACTCGAATTAAAAGATGAAATGTTAAAGAGAGCTTTTTATTACGGTGCTCGTATGATGTTAAAACAATTTATTAACTATATTGGTCTAAATTTTTAATTAGGCACTATGTATGATACTTTACCATTCAAGCCCCCTGTCTCAAGTCCTCTCCAATATGAGTACCGCTCTAAAATCACACCTCACTTTAATAAACCCAGACCAGACGCCGAAGATGTGAATGTAGGTTTCCAGCAGAAGGGCAGAAGAACCGTTATGGACATTGAAGAATGCATCATTGCTACTCCAGCTGTCAATGAAGGTTACAAGAATCTTAGAAAAGAAGTCAAACAGTAATTGATATCCTAATTATCTTTTAATTTCACATCTAATCTTTATCAAACAGAAATATTTCCAAATACAAGAAGGGAGCATCTCTAATCATTCGAGAAGCTTTGATACAATCAGAAAAAGATCCTAATACTGAAGTATGGGGAACCATTACAGATCATAAGGAATTAGTAACGACACAAGTTGGTGACTACAAATTCAAATTCCCTGCAGGATCCTTCTTCCAAATCAATACCTCAATTTTGCCCGCTTTAATCGATTATGTGAGTACCCAACTCAATAAAATCCAGCCCAAGCCCAAATATTTGCTCGACGCTTACTGCGGATCTGGTCTATTCGCTGTAGCTTGCTCGGCCGGTTTCGAACGTGTCGTCGGCGTGGACGTCAGTAACCAAAGTATCGACTACGCCACCGGAAATGCTGAAATCAACTCCTTGAAGAACTGTTCATTTCAGGTAGGCCAAGCGGAAATCATTTTCGAGGGACTCGAATTTACTGGTAAAGACGCTGCAGTGATCATCGATCCCCCTAGAAAAGGATGTTCCACGGACTTTTTGGAGCAATTGGTTCAGTTCAGTCCCGAAGGGATCGTGTACATTAGTTGTAATCCCTTCACGCAGGCCAAAGATCTTACTGAATTACTCAAACTTTGCGAGGGTAAGGGTTTCACCTACAAAGTTGACGAAGTTCGAGTTTTCGATCTTTTCCCAATGACTATGCATGGTGAAGGCCTTGTTACTTTGATCAAAGTTAAAGAATAGAAATTTCATAATAGTATAGAATCAGTTTTATATCATTACATATTAATAAAAATAGAACCACTTTAATACAATCAATATTTTATAAATCAATATCAAATCAAATATTATGATTATATTGAACTAAATAACCTTTATTCCAATTTTTGCCAATGAATTCCCCACTCCAATTCATTAAATTTTAGCTAAAAAATCAAATTAAATGTTACAAATTAAAAACTAGAATTAGGATGTGGAAGGTTGGGAGGAATTCTCGAACAACTTAAGTAAATTTTCGAGGGCTTGTACTGTGACTTTGGAACCTTTGCCACCGTAGAGAGATTTGGCTGCTTCGAGTTCGTCATTCTAAAATTTGTCAATATGAAATGAATAAATATTGAATATAGTGAAGTACCGTCGATTTTTTCAATTTGTTAATAAATTCTTGGGAGAGATCCCACTTGGAATTGATTTGCGAGACTTGTGCCTTGAAAGCTTCGATTTGGTCCTGAAGATCTTGTGCTTTTTTATCGGATTCTGATAGCTTTATAATTATGTTAGTTAAATAAACAAAATTGATGAAATAAGAGTACCTTATTTTGAAGATTTCGAATAGTATTGTTGAATTCTTGCTCCTTGGTCAGTATTTTATCTTTGGTTTGGCTGTGTGCTGATTTTTCATCATCTAACTCTTGTTTGAGACGTTCGAATTGGAGTTGGATAGTGTCTTTGGTATTCAATCTATAATGATGATTAGTTGTACTGTAATTTAGAATGTTGGAGTGATCGTACTTTTCATTCTCTTGCCTTAACTGTTCGAGTTGAACTTTTAAATCCTTATTATCCACTTCAAGTTGCTCCAACTTTGATTGAACTTGATCATATTCGGATTGAAGGATACTTTCATTGATTAATTTTTGGATTTGAATTTCGGATTGGCTGAGTTGATGCTTCAATTTCATATTTTCTTCAATGAGATCTATTATAAACATAAGAATTGTGATAACTAGATTATGAATTGAAATAACCTTTGAACTGTGACATGATTTGAGTACATCTTATCGTCTCTTCCTGCTCAGTTTCAAGTTTACGTTTTTTAGTGTTTGACTCGTCATTGGATTCGATTAATTTCAAATTGTTACCAATCAACTCGTTATATTTGTTTTGCAATTCCTCATACTAAAGAAAGCTTATTAAAAAGTATTCAATTTAGAAAAAAAACAAGCAAATTACCTTAGTTATACTATCTAACAATAACTTATCCTTCTCCCTGATACTCTCCAACAAGCCATCGATTTCATCACGATTTGTTTTAATCACAGATTTAGCATCTCCCAACTCTCTCTCAATATGAGCAGTATTGTAAGATCTCTCAAGTTTCAACATTTTTGAAATCAACTTCTCATTCTCAGACTTCAAGGCGTTATAACTCTCTTCCAAAATTTTAAACTGTTTGACCAATTCATCTCTATTTCTATCAGCAAATTTTGCATCAGCTCTAAGTCTGGTCATATCCCTCAAAACAATATTCATTTGGTCCCTAAAACTCTTTTCGCGTAATTCCGCCTCCTGCCGAAGTGTGTCGATTTGTAGTTTTAGAAATCTTATTAATTTTGTTTGGCTTGTTATGGATGTTGGAATATCTTGATCTGTTTGTACTTCGGGAGGTTCTTGGGCGTCACTGTAGTGAGTGCCACTCTAAATTAATTTATTAATCATTTATAATTATTGGACGTTTGTGGATTTACATTTGAGATATTATCGGATAATTCGTTATCTTCCACATTATCTTTTGAATTTAATTCAGGTTTTATTGACTTTATTTGGGTTGAAAATTCTTCATTATTAGGTTTTGGGGAAGGTTCTCTAGATTTTTGAAGTTCTTTAAAGCTCATTAAATTATTATTATTATTTAATAATTTATATTTAAATAATTTGAATATTTTTGGTTTATGCTGAATCTAAGTGTTTGACTCGAATTGAAATCGGATTTATAATAATTTATCTGATTGAATTATGTTTATGGGATATTGAAAACAATGGATGAGATAAATTAATGATTATTAAAATTATTCTTGGTTTGATAAATTATTATTTGAATGTTATTTTAGAAACCTATTCACTAAGTGCTACTCGATTCATTTTATTCTACTTTTAAAATCAAAATTTTATTAATTCATTATGTTTATTTACAACTTTATATCCACATAAAAACAATTATTTATTTTATGATCTTAATAATCACCTGTTTTTCCAATTCAAGAAATTAACGGATAATACCACTTGGTTGATTCTTTTTATTGGAGTCCATTGTAACAACATAATAGTTAAAAATTGGATAATATCACATTAATAATCTCAAATAATAATTGACACCATTTAAATCTCTAAAAACTGTTTGAATAGCTTAAGTAAATATTTTCGATTTAATTATAATATTAATAATTAATAATATCCATAATTATATTAATTTTTATTTTTATTCTATAACTATTAATTTGAAATTATTATTATTAAATGGCATATATACTCCAATACCATTTTCAATACCTTGTTTGAAGCCAACTTTGATTACTTTCTATTCACGATTTTGATCATCAACTAGAATAGTATCTATAGATTATTTCTAATTTAATGAGCATTGTTCTATTTAGTATTTTGTTAATTATTTTATAATAAACAGTAATTATTATCGAAATTTTGAAATTATAGTGTCCTAAAGCAAAATCATAATTAACATTGATTATTATGAATTTAGCAATTTTATTCACACAAAAACCAAAATTCCCAACTTGCTAGAAATTTCCCTAGAGCTTATAAAAGCAATTTCATCTTTTTAACAATCTCAATTTAAAATTACGTCAAAATGATCATTTCCCAAATCAACCAATTAAATTTAGCTAATAGACAGATTTTTTTGTTTAATTTTGAATAAATTTGATATGTTAAAAATGTAAAATTAATAATAAAATATTTAACACTGTTTTTTTATTTGATTCAATTAAAGAAATTTTTAATATTTAATAATAAATATAAAATTATTTAATTTGTTACTTTTTAGATAGTGTATTAATATTCGTTTGAAAATTTCAATATGTCAAATTATATCCTTTTCATATTTAATTTATAATATATTTATTATTTTTTATATGTCATTTCCCTTAATTTAGGTTTACATTCCTATTTATTTAAATATATTATTATTGGAGATACAGGTAGATTTAATAAATTTGTTTCAAAATTTTTATATTAATGTTGAATTAGGAGTAGGAAAGGTATTTTTTTAAATATTCAAGTTTGAATTGAGGTTAATTGGAATTAGAGTTGTCTATTATTACAGTTCACCGATAAAAGGTTTCAACCAGCTCACGATTTGACTATTGGGTAAATTTAATTATTCAATTTCCTATTTAATTTTTTATTCATATGATGATTTTTAGCGTAGAGTTTGGTGCTCGTTTCGTTACTGTAACTATTTAATATTATTGTTATTTGAATTTTTTTATTAATTATAGATTTAGGTTGATGACAAACAAATCAAGTTACAAATTTGGGATACTGTAAGTTTCACCAACAATTTCATATCTAAATATAATTTAATATGGGTTTTAGGCAGGTCAAGAAAGTTTCCGTAGTATTACTAGAAGTTATTATAGGGGAGCTGCTGGTGCTCTTTTAGGTAATTTATATATCATTAAAATATATTGAAATTAGAATATTAATCCGGTTTTTTGTTTAGTTTACGATGTAACTAGGTATTTAAATTTCTAGGATTTTGCGTTCAAAAATAAATTTTAATATTTTAAACCTCTATATAGACGAGAAACTTTCCAACATATTGGATCGTGGCTAGCTGGTGCTAGAGAGCATTCGAGTCAAAACACAACCATTATGCTAATCGGCAACAAGAGCGATTTAGAATCCAAGCGCGAGGTGAGTCGCGAGGAGGGTGAAAGATTCGCCAAAGAGAACGGTTTGATCTTTATGGAAACTTCAGCCAAAACTGCTGCTAATGTCGAAGATGTAACCGACTTTACTCATATTGCATTTTATCAATTAAACTAATATTGAAATTTTAGGCTTTCTTAGACACCGCTAGACATATTTACGACAAGATCCAACAAGGTATTTTGGATGTTGGTAGCGAGGTAATCTCTAACTCATCATCTTGATACCTTATAATTAACTTAAAATTTAGTCCACCGGTATTAAAATTGGACATAGTTCGGGTGCTAATAACTCCATTCCAATGGGTTACCAATCTCAAACCGGAGGCTGTTGCTAATCCCTATAATTGACTTAATTCTTCATTCTATCCTCAACTATCCCTTCAATAATAATAATAATAATAATATTAGTAATTTTGCTTTATTTAGGTTATACATTTATTACATTCAATTTTATTAGTATTTTTATACCTTAAAATGTATTCATTTTTGTTAATTATAATAATTTTAAACATTGGACATTAAAAAGAATGAAATTTAAATTGAATATCAATCATAATAAATTTCAAATATTGAATAAATATTATTTTATTATTTTATTCTCAATCAAATTAAAATTAGTTATTAAATTCTTGAGAAATAATAATTTAAAAATATTATTAATTTTAAATTTAATAATATTATTAAGCTACAATTGTTAAGCATAATACAATTTGAAAATCGATTAGGTTGGTGGAATTTTGGGTATTGATAACCGTCACATTTCTTGTGTGACTATTTGAAGTTTCTACAGATGTTGGTTCAGGTGATGTAGGTGGAGATCTTGAAATTATAGGAGGTAATTCAATGAGACTGGGGTGATGATTATTTGAAGTACCATTATCATTGATAATATGATTAGATGTATTAGGATTTTACAAAATGCTTTGATTTTCAGTTATATTTTCATTAGTCACTGACACTTAATCCACTTTAGACCCTTTAGTCACAGTTGTGTTATCACTCAGATTTCGGTGCCTCTTTCTCTTCGTCCTAACCACCCTTGGGTTTCTCTGATGCAAATTTCAACAAACTAACAAGTTCATCGTGTATTTGGATATTTAAACTTATCTCAACCTACCATAGATCCAAATCTCTAAATTTAGTTTGGCATGTGTCACATTTCCAATTTAAAGAACAATTCAAAGATTTAATATCAAACCAAAAATAGCATCAAATAAGGATTACTGTTTAGCAAAACGCTGATGCTCCTCCTTAGAGCAATCAATACTACCTATGGCACCCTCCGACTTTTCATTGAGGAATGATATGAGAGCTACTAGGACACTTCGAAGTAAATCATTCCTTTAGTAAAACTTCAATTTATAAAAATTTTTAAAACACTTCTCCAAGCAGGTTGCCAAAATTCGAGATGATAATTTGTTCTGCTATAATATATTTTTTAAATAGTTGAAATCTACCATTTAGGTAAATTGAAAAATTAATGAATTTAAAGTTAATTTTTGTGAGGTTAAATTACTATATTTAAAATAATACTTGGCAGTTTAAAAGGATACTCGTTTGGTAAAATACCCCTTACGTGATATCTATTACAACATTAATATTATTTTTAAAACAGTTTAGAGTCAAAAGTACCTTCCATTCTCAGATTCTGTCTTAGGCAATACTAAAATTGTAATGTGACAATCTAGCAAATTATTTTAAAATATAAAATTGAAAATAAAAAATAAATTAATTTTTAAATATTTACTTGTAGGACTTTAGCTATGAATTGATTAATATGGTTCTGTTTCAAATTTTTTAACTCTCTTAAAATTCTTTTAATAGCTAATATTTCTTGTAATTATATTAATATATTTTATTGTTATCTTTCATATATTTTTTATAATTAAATTTTGAAATTTTAATTTAAAATTTTTAATTATTATTTAAAAGAAAATAGTATTATAATTAAATAAAAATTATTTAAATATATAAAATACTAAACTTAATTAAAATTTATATTACAAATAATATTTTATTTATTTATTATTAAATATTAAATATTAAATATAAAAAATTAAAATTTAGTTATTTATTTTAATTTAATAAATTTATTGATATATTTAATATTTTATATAATATATTGAAATTTTATAAGACAAATAACTTAAAAATATTATTAAAAATTGAAATTAAAATGTGAGAACCCGAAGTGTTACCCTTGACACCATTTCTAACCTCGGGTTTCTATTCTATAAGGAGGCTCTACCTCAATTGGCCATTACTTGCGAGGTATATTATAATATTAATCAGTCTTAATGACTAAATTCAATTGCTTATTCCAAACACCACTTTAGCCAATAAACCCTCAAATACACTTTCCTACTATTAGGTAACAATAGTAGCCATTGCTCTACACACTACACCATCTATATTACCCATCATGGAGAAATAACAATAATTTAATCAAATTCTATGTAATTTATTAGAAAATAATTATATTAATTATTTTTATTATTTATATTATCAGAGTTCATATACAAATTTTTTTAATATAACATTAACATTGAAACTGTATCAATTTAACTTAATAGGAAACTTTTTAATATTTTTCAAAAATATATTATATTAACCAGATAATGATTAAAATTAAAAAATTTATATTTCTTTTAATTTTATATATATTTTATTTTATAATAATAATAATAATAATAGAATTTATTTTTTATTTATCAAAACTAATAAAATATTTAGCTATAAATATCAATCAATCAATATATATATATTGAATATTATTATAATCAGCAGTAATTAAAAATAATATCTATTGCTAATATTGAAATTTATTTATAAATATTCAAGACTAATATTCATTTAATTTCAGATTATTATTATAATATATTTTTTATTAATTTTTATTAATTATATTTTGATCAAATTAATTTTTATATTAAAATATATTAAATTGAAATAAAACTTTAATATATTATTATTAAATAAAGTTTATAAATTTAAGGTTTTTATTTTGGATATCAAATAAATAAATAATATTTCACAAAATACCATAATTTTATTAACTGATTAATTATTATTAATTTTTTTGATTAGTAGATATATATATATATATATATATATATTAATTTTAAATTAATTTTTAATGTTCTTTTAATTAACTAATAATAAATATTTTAATTTTTTAAAGTTCATCTTTCATATTGTTATTTAATTAAAAATTGGATATTATAAATTAATTAATTATTTTTTTTAGATTTAACTATATGTAAAATGAAATCAATATTCTGTTTAGCTTAGTTTAAATAAAATAATTTAAGTTATATTAAAATGATATTAATTAAACATTATTGATATAAATACAAAAATTTTAATTATTATTTTTATTACATCATAAATCAATATTCAATAGATTAAAGTTATATCTAATAATATATATATAGCACTGGTTTACTCAATATTCAATGTTATAATTATTAAAGATTCAGATAAATAATAAATAAATCATCTAGCCAATTGTCATCTAAAGTTGAAAATAGCTATATATTTATTAATACATTATATTTACAACCTCTTTATTTAATACCAATAATATATCTTTTTAATTTTGATGATTAATTAATTAATGAATAACTTTTAGATCTGTTATTTAGATTCGGGTATGAAAATTTTAATAATTGAGTAAATATAATATAGCATTATTATTTTATAAACTCCTATTCAATTCCAAATTGATTAATAAAGCAATAATATAATAATCCTTTTTATTTATAAAACACAATTATATAAATACTATTTATTTCCTAATATAATTTATCAATTCTTATAAATTTTAATCTGACCAATTTTTAAATTCAACAAATTTCCAAATCTCTGGAGCAACTCTTTATACTCATCTTCAGAGATTACTATATGATCAATTGACAAGTGATAAACATCGATATGAATTTCAAATGAGCGATATAGAGCAAATCCTGAGCTAGAACTCTTCAAAATTAATCCAAAGTGGTTGTTACGCTCGGGGCAAGTTTGGGAGCTGCATTGGTATTGAATAATTTGGAATTCGCCATTGATAGACACCCTCATATATAGTTTATTATCAAGTATTTGAAACTTGTGAAAAGTATTATAAATTGTTCATTTGGGACACTTAATTCAATATGAAACTTTAATTTATATGCTTTTATTAACATCAATTTATTAATAATACATTCATAAATCTGCTTTAACTTATTCAAATCAATATTGAATCAATTTGATTTCATTTTTATCTTTTTTGATTTATTTTATTAGCTATATAATCAGAAATTATTTAATTGAATAAATAATATTAATTTAATTTAATTATATTATATTTAATAATTTATATATAAATAGAAAAGCTACTCTCAAAATTCTGATTTAAAATATTAAGTTTAATGATTTGAGCTTTTGGCAATATAAGTTAAAAAGACTTGGTAATTTGATATGCTTAAATAAAATTATCAATATTATTTTAAAAACATTGATCAATTTATATCTATAAAATTAATGTTATTCAAACTTATATTATATATTCACTGGTTGACAAATCTTATGCTGGTAATGCTTAATCAAGATTTAAGTCATTTTCATAACTTAAGAAAGTTAAAAAAATTATATTTATTAATTTATAAAAGACATAAAATTATTAAATCATATATACTAATCTCAATAATATATATTAAATTAAAATATTTTATTTTAGTAAAAATTGAATTATATTAAAAAATTTTTTAAAATAAATAGTATAGAATTGTATATATTATAATTTATTAATTAGCAATAGACTTTATGATTTGATTTTAATTCCTATATAACCTTTAGGTCAGAAATTAATGATATTATAATTGTTAAACCATGGTAGCAGTATTCGATATGTATGAATTTCAAATAATTAATTTAGATTTTGATTTATATTGAAATAAACTGAATTATGATTAATTTAGTTCTTAAAATTTAATATGAAATCAAAATAAATAGCTATAGTTATTAATTTTCAGTATTTTCTACAATATTTATTATATTTAGAAACTTTGACAGGATGATTCAATTATAATAAAACAAAATTTGACAAAATATAATTTGATTAATAGATTTAATTTTGAAATACTATGTTGTCAAAATTTATAATTGAAATATAAATTAATATATAAGTGATGATATATTAGGATATATACTGAAATAATGATGTTTGATTTAATAATAAAATTTCCAAATATATTTAACTTCATTTGTCTATATATAAATTATGTTTTTTAAAATTATTATTAAAATTTTAAAGTTTTAACAAATGAATTTATATTAAATATTAGTTTTTTTATAAGTATTACATTATGAATACTTTGGATTTTCATTATGTATTATGTCAATGTGATATAGAAAACTAAAAATTTAATATTTAGCCACTTTAAATAATCATATTATTCCAAAAGTTGAAGTTGGGCTAAATGATTTAATAGATTAGATTTTGCAGAGTATTCTTATTTCACAGAGAACTTAATGATACACTGAAATAATCCTGAGCAATATCAAAATTCTTATTTTTTTAAATTCAATAATTCACTATTCTTTTTGTTAGTAATTCAAATCGTGAATTGGTTTTTATGTGTTCATCCTTGAAATATTTTGATCCAGTAAATTTGTTCAAACGTATCATTGGTTAAAATTAAATTGTAAATACATATTTTCAAAGTTCTAAATTTAGTAAGTAGCGCTAAATGATTATTAGAGTTTGAAATTAATATCTAATATAATATCACTTATATATATATATATATATATATCATTTTAGAATACATTAATATTTACATAAACCAACTCTAGGAATCTATATGATTAATATTTTTTCCCAAAAAATTGAAAATTAATTTAATATAACCAAATATTCTTATTTACAAATACAATCCAAAATTCTGCAATTTATCATATATAATTAATAATTTTAACATCCATTAATTATATTCATAATTCAATAATTTATATTTTATAATTATCAAATTGGGATAGTTTTTAATAAAATTTTTTTCTAAATATCTTAAATTGGTAATTATTAAAATAAAAATATTTAAATTTGGAATAATTCTAATTATAGAATAATTATCACTTGAATATATATATATATATATATATATTTTATTTTATTTTTAACGTTTTATTTTTCTTATTATATTCAATTGATTCAATATTATTATGTTATTTTTTATTTAAAACTTAATATTCAGTTAAAAAAATATATGAGTATTCTAAATTGAATAAATTAAGCAATCCAGTATTAACCATTAACTAATTAAGAAATCACGATAATCAACATCACATCCAATTTAGTGATGCACTTTCCAAGTAACCAAAGTTATGGAATGAATAAAGATAAAGTGTTTAGAATCCATATTTAAAGTTTGTTGAATTTTGGTTACACTATTTGATCAAAATCACATCTAATTAAAACAATTTGAGAATATTGGAACACGTTTTATAGTATTTGAATTACTATCAGATATTGATATTATTCAAAAATATCGTTATATTGAACTATTATTTCATATTTATTATTGTACATATCAATTTTAATTATATTATTATTCTCTAAATTGTATTATCAATTATTACTCTTTATTTCGATTAATATTAAGAAATAAATCGAATATTTAATAAATTAATAAAATTCATATTTAAATATAATATAAATTCCCTTATGAAATCATTAAAAAGGTGATAAATATTGTGTCATAATTTGTCAACTTAAAAAGATCCACAATTTGTTTAAAAGAGGATAATAAACTCACTATAATTCTTTATTCTAAAATTTATTGTTGTAGTATCCATGAGAACACTATTAGATTAAGAAAAAATGTCAAACAATATCCATCTTGTATTTGAGAAATTGATTGGTAAAGGTGATTGATTGATAGATTATATGGCTGATAATAGTGTCATCCTTTTTTATAGCAATTGTTACGAGATTAGAAAATTAAAAATTAGATGGTTAAAAGCTAATAGAGTTAATAATAGAAAATGATGATTTAATACAAATTGACATGAATAAGAACTAAATATTGATTTGGTAATAAAATTTCCCATGGATCTTTTCAAATTAAATTGGTCATTAACTTAAATTATGGTCAGTTCTTTTTCATTTTAATCTTTTTGACTGTTTTAATTTTTTAACTTTATCTTCTCCTCTTATTATTTTTATTTTTATAGTTTTGTTATTATTTATCGAATATGGACCATCTTTTAAATTCTTACGATGATGAAGATGAAGGAATATATCTTCCATTTAAAAAGACAAAATTATCAAACTATCAATCAGAATCTAATTGCTCAAATGAAACTTCTAAATTATCGAGGTCAAAGTACCCTACTATGAGTATTAGAAATTTAATTTCTTCTCGTTCTCCTTCTCCTAAATATACTTATAATACTTATAATACTTCTGATCCTTATCACTCAGATAGTTGTAAAAATGATCAAGAGTTTGATTATCACAGCCATCGTTATCTTTCAACAAGTTATCAGTCATCTCCTTATCATTTTGGTGTGAATTTTGCCTCTATTCCAGATCCTTTGCAAGAGCCTTCCAGGTGGCAACGTCACTGTATTTCTTCTATCAAAAATCTCCTCTTTTCGGATTCTTCTCGTTCCGAGTACTTGGGTTTACAAACTGCTCGAAATATGACTCAAGTTTCTTGCTATTTAGTTACTGTTGCTCAAAAGTCGTATGGCTCGGAGAAGCGATATCTGAATCCACCGCCTATTGTTACGGTCACACCACCTGCTAACCCACTCTTGGATACTCCCAAACTAAATTCTGTGGATTTGACTATTTTAAACGAATCCGGACAGGATATTATCAGTCAAAATTCACTACTTCAAAATAATTTGGCTATTTTTAAGACTTTACACATTGCTAATAACAGTAATAGTAATGGTATTGATGGAGCTAAAACTGATAAGTCTAAAAGTTTTCGATTGAAAATTCAATTACATCATCATACAACTGTGTCCAATGCGTTGCAGCGACCACATACGGGAAATTATATGGAATACTTACCTATGATGGCCAATCACGATTCTTCTAGCACTAAATCAGATCCATTTGCAACATTCTTGACTGATTCTATTCCCATCATCTCCAAGCCATCCAAAAAGAGCTTCAACCAAACTCTCAAATCTCCTAGTTGCATCTATTCTGGCTCAACTATTTCTTTATTCAACCGCATTAATCACCAGACCTTCCGCACGCAGTACCTCAACATCCAAAACAACAAGATGTGTGCTAAGGTCAACTTCTGGTCGCCATTTATCATTAAACTGTACAATGGAAGTGGCCACAATGCCAATCGCTACAACCACGCATCTATCATTTCCTACAAATCATGTGTGACATTAACCGATCCGAGATCTGGTATGACATTTGGACCATTTATTCTATTGAAGGTTGAAAAGAATCAAATTTTGCATGATGCTCAAGGTCCCGTGACCCAACTTCAAAAAGTTGCGCTTCGCTCATTTAATCCTGATCAGACGAAGCCTTCGGACGTTCCTACTTACTTGGCAACTAAGAAACCCAGTATGACTGATAGCTACGCAGATTCATCATCTTCCCAAGCTACGTCCACATTGCCAATTGTTTTAAGTGCAATTAATACCCATGACAATGGATTCGTCAACTCATGCACAGTGGAAGACCACCACTATTGGACGCTGGTGAATATTAAGCGACTTGATTTCATATACTCGTCCGAAGCCAATCCCAATATTACGACGATATCACCGTTCCCAATCCTCACCACTAAGCCACGACTCCAAAACAATACCAAAGAACTCTTGATCGACTACCAATCCCAGCAAGATTTCAACAACCTACAAGTATGGATAGGGTGCTGTGGTCCCATTACCTCCACCACAGTCACTGACAAAACTGTAACATATTCCTTACCCCCGACCAATTATATCCTCGGAGAGAATTTTTCCAATTACAGTGACCCTTCAACACCGTTAAATCTACCCATATTTTTAATCAATCATTCAGGAGTGATTTATCATACGAAATACTTTTTGAATTTAAGAGTTAACGAACGAAGAGAAATTGTTATGACACAAATTATTTAAATCCATTTTATATACATATATATTTATAACTATAATTTTTAAAATAAAATTAAATATTTATTATAAATTTTATTTCAAATTCATTATTTTAAAAAATATATGATATTGAAATAAATTTTTATATTACTAGATATTAACTAGATAATTGACTCTTTCATCAATCCCATAATTTAAAGATTCGACTCATAATGATATAAATTTATTTTTAAAGTCACAATTCAATTTTGATCAATACCTAGTAATTGATCTAATAAAAAAACTATAATAACAATGGAAACTTGGCTAAGATGAAATATTTGCCTCAACCAGTTGTATCTCAATACACCTCACATTCATCCTCTTTACATTATCATAAACTCTCATCCCGAAATCAGTACATCTATTAAATTACCTCATAAGAAACTTAGTACTTACGAATTAATCAATAAAATACTAGAATTATTAGACACTAAAAAATATTTACTATTTTTGAAGTGTTGCTACTTCATCAATTACTTCCTGGGAGTTCTAAGTACTGGTAATATTACCAAATCAGAACTGATGCAAATCGTCCAAAAATTAATATCAATGTTGAATATCCTACCAAGTCTTTTGACATCAAGTGATACTTTGTGTATTGGTAGCGTTGCTCAGATTTTGTTATTGATTAGCAAATGACTATAACAGATTTGGCAATAAACAAATTTTTGGTATTTTAGAAATTGGAATAGCTTTGGTAAATTTATTAAATATTATTGAAATATATTTTCATTAATAAAAAAAATTTTTTTACTTCAGAATGATTTTTAAAATTTAAATTAAAAATTATAAATTTTTTTTAAAGTATTTAAAAAAAAGTTAAATAATTTAAATTGGATTGTCAATGAAGTAATTAATTAAATTAATATTTTTTTAGATTTAAATTTTTCTCTCATTTCTCAATGGAATCGTTCCAATGAAATTCTACCTTTAGAATTCAACAATTTAGATTCCTCAACTAATAAAGATACCTTGCAATATGCATCTAACTTGGAAAATCAATTACAAAATCTCATTAATCGGAGTGCTTCAATTACGGAAATTAAAGATTTATTGCAAGTTAATCATTTTACTCTATAGGATTATTCATTATTGCCCTTTATGAACAAAAAAATTCCATTAATACTGACGAAATTGAAACATGTGTTAGATTATGTCCCTGAATCTAATAGAGATCCCATTTGGACATTGCTGGATATATTTCAGTACCAATTAAAACACCCCAAATTTTTAATTTTCTCTATAGTGCCTTGGAATTGGCGGATCAGCTGTATTGGTTAGTGACCATTGAAAATATTACATTACACCAATTGGTCAAGGAGATTTACGATGAGGTATTCACACCACAAAAATCGTTTGTATAGCCCATGGGTAAGGACAATTTCATCTTGCAACGAATTGTTCAATTGTTTTATATCGATTATATTGCTAATAATGTCATGCCTCAGGATTTTCAGGACGATCAAACGATTTTCACCCATACGGTTGCATTCTACAACCCTACTCAAGTTCTGTCGAAAGATGGCTGCTATCTCAGA
Source organism: Conidiobolus incongruus B7586 (assembly GCA_000697335.1). NCBI lineage: Eukaryota > Fungi > Entomophthoromycota > Entomophthoromycetes > Entomophthorales > Conidiobolaceae > Conidiobolus > Conidiobolus incongruus. Next base: position 4,280 of record JNEM01011217.1, on the reverse strand, counting down.
GACTTGGCACTCCAGTCTGCAATGGCGCTTCAGAGTGCGAACATTTCGGATCGTAGCGGCCTCAAACGCAGGCACTCCAAGTTAATAATACCAAATTCAAATTGAAATCTATGAATCCTAATATTTTTATGAATTCATAGGAGCAGGACTTGCATAGAATTTCAATTGCTAGTTTGTCCAGGAAGAGTATGGTGCCAACTACCATGTACGTGTCGCTGGTGCCTGATCGTCATTTCGAATCATTGGGCGCTGGGTTTTTGGAGGGCAAATCTTTGAAAGACAAAAGTATCAGTAGCGATACTATTGACTATATGACTATTGGCACTAAGCAAGAGTTACTCTCCTTAATTTATAGTATGATGTTAGATTTGAAGAAAGGATCATGTCTTCCTCAAGGTTGTTATAAGGATATTACATGTGTATCACCCCATGTCCTCGATGTAATGTTTAAATTAGTATACAGTGCACCTCACTCAGTCGAATTGATTTTAGAGACCATGTTACAATCTCTGAATGAATGTGATCAATCTATCAATACGCCAATGTATTCGTCACAACTCGTCCCATTGACTTGGAGACATACCGTATTACAATTGTTAACTCATCGTATTTTGCGATATTTGAAAAATATAAAATTCCTCAGTTTAATCTCCACTTATATCAAGAATCAATTGAATATGGAGGCTCATTTCCATCTCTATTCCGAAATTCAATCATTCGTTATTGGTGCTCTAAATATCCATCACCAATTACAACATTTAGTATTTCTTACCATTGAATGTGTCGACACCAGTCGTCTGGTTCGAATCCAACTCAATGTTGGCACGAATTGCGATGATGAAACTTGCATGCACCATTAATACTACAGGCTTGACTAAATCCAACATCACATTGGTGCCAACATTTCTCAGTAATTTGCATAGGTACCAGCTTCACTTTTCCGAAAGAACCCTCAGATTTTTCCCGCCCATTATTCAAAATTTCTGTACTGATCAACCTCTTACATAACCTAATGCCCCCAGTTTGACCGATGTAGTGAATTTTGTGAACCAGAGTGCCAATATTTACTTTAACCTCACTCAGTCCAATGCCAATTCCATGACTACTTCTGCATCGATGTTTAGTCATCCTAATACTATGGAATACTTCCTACCGACGCTATGGAAAGCTGCTTGGAGTGATCAAACTTTCAAGAAGGAGCAGTGGGAGTTAATTCTTCTTATGTTGATATCTCTTGGCCCCAACTACAAATACAATAATACGTGCACTCTAATCTGGTATATTTTATTTAGCCAAAAGGATGATGAAGATGCTACTCAAGCTTATAAGCGTGTAGCCCAATGGGTTATCGAATATCAGTTAATTTCGTTGCATCATGCTATCTTTGCACTCGCTTGTCATCATTCTGTCATGGACAGCGCTCCATCTTTGCAGAAGACATGATGGGATTTGACGGGGTATTTACTCTTCAGCTGTCAACATCTCATCAGTCGATATAAATTCTGGTCGGAGTTGAACATTTCGCATAGGATTTGGAAGGATGATGAATTCCATACCAAGTACCAGACCTATTTGGACAAGTATCCAAGATATTTCGAGTATAAACAATTCTAGTACGAAGATAAATCTCCTTCCAAGTCGTTTTCACCCACTTTGACCCCTTCGATTCAAATTTGACTCCCCATGTATTGTAGCCACGGTTTGGTCAGACTTGTCCAGTGTCTTGAGCCGGTGTTCAATAGTTGGATTGAACATGCTCAAGTCACTCTTCTCATACGATTTTTGTCGAGTTATTCCAATTTAGTTCGTATGCACTCTATGGTCTTTGGTTTAGTATTCGATACTATCCACTACTTTAGCGACTGCGAATGCTTCCACTCGTCAGCAATTCGTCAATTGATCCAAGCTTTGGCTCCAATTGATTACGCCTTCAACCCCATATTCCGCGAATATATTTGGTCAGAAAAAACATTCGACCAGAGTGCCTACACTCTGGACTACTTTAAAAAGAGCCTATTTCGTGTAGTTGACAGTTTTGACCCGGGCAACAATTTCTTCGACCACGACACACCATCGCCACCACTCCAATACCGCGAAATTTCGAATCCCGCGCTATTCGCAATCTGCCAGAGTCAATTGGAAATTTTGGGATGTCTTTTACGAGCTGACCAAAAAGTCGCCAAGTTATTAGAACTTGTGACTATTCAGCAGTCCCCAGATACTTCCAATTCACCATTAATGACTACTTCGACAAAGTTCCACAGTTTGGCATTGATTGTTGCTGGTTTACCATTCCAGAACTAAGTCGTGGCCATTTTGAACTACTGTGCCCACATTCTGTAACTTGGTGATATTTGTAAGATGGGACCGATAATGCCAGTGAACGTTGGTAGGGATCCCGACCATCAATTAAAATTTACAATTGATCGTTTGAAAGATGAGGATAAATTATTCAATTGGCCTTTTAAACTCGAAGAATTGGCAAGTCAGTCTCAAATTCAGGATGACTTCATACATTCTGTCATGTTAACACCTCATACTATAGCTATTGGCAATTTCAATGCAACAAGCATTTCCAATTGTTTGATCTTGTTTCACGCACTCATCCACTACTCGAACTACTTTGTTCTAAATCATTTTGTAGCTGCACAGCAATATTCACGCTCTCATCTATTCCAATCGTCAACTCTTAACCATCTGCCCACTTCTCGGCCCTCTCCTACACCGTCTGAATACTGATCAAATCGCGCTTGAAATGATATTGATTTGTAATGTCTCTTGCATCGACCACTTCCTGACTATCCAACTGAACCTTCGCTACAATACCCCCGCATTAGAGTTAGTTGTCGCATTCCTCCATCATATTATATACTTTGTAGTAAAAGATATCGAGCAAGAGTTAAACAATGGTATGATGGATTTGATGAACTTGAGAACGTTTTTGAATCAGAGCCAATTGAAATTTCGATTGAACCGTACGGATCATTTATTAGTGGATAATTTATTTGATATGGTATAATTTTAGGTTGAAAAATGTGATAGATTTAATATTGAAAAATTAAGAAAATTTGAATAAAATATACAATTATTATATCTTTAGTTCTGAAAAGTTATATTAATTACTAATAAATTTTAAACTTTTAGTTATTATAATACTATTAATAAAATCTATTTAATTTTCATAAAAAGTATTTGTTAATCAAAAAAGTCATAAATAATTATAAAATAAAAAAATATTACTCCAGATTTTAAATAACCAGATTTTTTGAGAATGAAAATAAATTAAGATTTAAAAATATAATATATAAAAATGATTATATAATATTAAACCTATATTCCACTATCAATAACTTTTTATTATATTTTTAGTAAACTTTATATACTAAATAATAGCTATTCTTATCAAAAACTAAAATTTGATATTATATCAAGTATTTAAATTTATTTACAAAAATTTTCTTTTGTATGAACTGAGTTTTTAATTGCTCAAAAAATTTAAAATTATATTATTGATTATTTAATAAGTATATTTGATATAGAAAATTATTTTAATTTAAAAAAATTAAAAATAATATATTTTTAACAATATGTAATTTAAGATTATTATTTAAAATTATAGGTGATTTTAAATTATTTTTCAAAAAATCTCTTAAATATACTTTTATTTTTAAAAAACTATATTAAACTTATTAATAATTTATAAATATTTGATAAAACAATATATTTCTATAATCTATTAGAATAGTCAGCTTTTATTTATAAATAAAATAAATATTTACTAGAATTTATATAAAGGACTATTATAATATAATTATATATTATTATCTATATTTGAAAAAATATATATAAAAGGATTTGAGATGAATTAATTATATCAATTTATTATAAAAACTTTGGCTTAAAATTATATCTTAATAGGTTTTATTTACTGATTTTTATTTTTGTTTTTTTTTTTTAAATTTTAATATAATTTTAATATTTATATTCAATATTTTTATTATTTTATTTATTTTTATATTTAAATAGATATTTAATAAATATTATAATAGTATAATAATTTCCTAATTAAAATAACAAGTTATTTTTTAATTTATTTTGAATTTTATTAATAATTTGAAATATAAATAATAAATTAATTATTAAAAAAATTAAATAATTATTTTTATATTTAAGATATAATTTTTAATAATAGTTAATAAATCTATATAAATTATTATTTTTATCAAATAATATAAAATGCAATAATTTTAAAAATTTATTGCTAAATTTTATTATATCTA
>JNEM01011212.1:0-11499 GCA_000697335.1 Conidiobolus incongruus B7586 | reverse complement strand
AATATATATATTAAAATATGATTTAATCCATTATTTATATATTTAATAAATAATTTACTTAAATATCAAATTGTATTTAATATTATTTCAAATAAAAATATTCATGATAAAATTTTAAATAATAAATAATAAATAATTTTATTAACTTGAATGTTTAAATCCATTCAATTAAAATTATATCCCTAATTAATATTACTATTATTAATATTGAATTTATAACTAAATAACAATGAATCATTTCATTGTTATATAATATGAATTTTAAATTAATCAATTAAATAATCTAATCATTTGAGTTGGTAAGGCAATTTGCTCGATTTATTTTTATTTAATTGATTGAATAATTTTGCTTTACATAAGATTATGAATATTAAATTTTGAGGTTTTATTGTATTGGTTATAGATATATAACTATAATTTTTACGGTATACTATATACAATTTTAAAAAGAATAATTTTCACAATTTTTAAGTAATTAAACTTGAAATAAATTTATTGTCTTCAACTGATTGAATATTAAAATTGAATTAAATTTCAATTTTCATAATTTTTTTAAACTTATAAACTTTAGAAATGGATTAAATATTAGTTAAATATTAATTCTCAAAAATAGTAAATATTTGGTACTAGTTTTAATAACTTGAATATTTCATATTGCTATATTTTAACGGTTTAATATTGGCTGATATCATGATTCTAAATATATCCCTATATATTAAAAAATTTTCAAATTTTTAGATTTTTTTTATATTGTCCATTTCAAGTTTAAACAAGGAAATTAATGTATTTAACCTAATTTTCAATTCCAAGAACAATTTTAGTTTAATTATTATTATTCATATGATTTAAATTCAAAATTGTTAGAAATGACGAATTGGCGTTTTTCAATTATGAAATTATATATTGCATTTTAAATATATATTATAAACAATCCTTAAAATAGATGGTAGTATAGTATAATGTTAGGGTGGAATGTAATTATTAACAAGAGAGAACTTGATTAATGGAGTGTGTGTTTAGATAAGAAGTAATCCAACAGAGGTCTCCTACTCCAAATCCTATGCAGAGAAAAATTGGGATCGGGTGTCTCCAAATACATGGGATTACCCAAGTTCAAAGGCGACAGGTAAATATACCCCTTAGCATTGAGGATGATCTGGTCGCGAAGCACGTTAGAAGTACCATAACGATCTACAGCAGACAGTAGAATGCGTCTGAGCGCTTTTTCGTCTAGTTTGGATAGAGTTTGTTTGCGTTCCGTCATGAAGACGTATTCATAATAGTTGATCAGTTGGATAAGGCTCATACACTTTAGTTTGGCTTTGAACTCTCTGATTTCCCGATTTAAAATACTCTTGGTGGACAGAGGTTTCTTAGCCGGGGGTGGATGAAGTGTAGGGGATGATACCTCTAAATTGGGGTAAGAGTTATCTCTGTCGTAGTCGTAGCATTCAGAAAATGGCGGTAAGCTAGATTTTCTGGAAGGGTAAAGAGGTTTATGAAACTGTGATATAATTAAGCCAGCACACCATCTCGTCAGATAGTATGGAAATAGCACTATGGACCAATACCAACTCCAGATATATCGTATGGGATCAGCGATCCAAAACTTGATTTGGTAACGAGTTGAAATCAACATTTTAAGATATTGTCAAGGTTATATAGTATAATAATGAGATTTTATATTAACACTAGATTGATGTAATTGGATTCTAAATAATGGGAAAATATAATGGTTGAAGATGGATCAAACTTGTGAAATATTAAACCAAAAATCAAGGTTGGAGAAAAAATTATCTAAAGATAATAACAAACAAAAGATTATGGGTGTACCAAAGCAAATAGCAAGAATGTTAATATAAAGTTAGATTGACCTAATCTCAATGCGCTAAAGGTATAAATCTAATAACAATGAAAGTGGTGAAAGCTTTGAAAATTTCTTTGTGAATAAAATAATTGGGTTTTTATACCAATTTTCTCTACATTTGATAAATGTAAAAAAATCATTAACCTTTGTTTCATCCAATTTCAGAATTTAACTTTGTTAATTTTAAAATTATAACAAATTGAACCCTCTTTTTATATGATTTTCACTTTTTGATTTTCTATTTTACTTGATTCTGTGTTTATAACCATCTCAATATAATTATGATAATAATATTCGTCATCTAAATGTCAGTCCATATATTTATTTAATATAATATATCCTACATCATTCCTTGATCATCCCAAGTAATCTCAATTGCCAATCTCAATAAGGAAATTAAAAATAAAATAAAAAAATATGAGGTAAATTTCTCTAACAGGGATACTAAAGTGATTAATTGTATTGAAAATAAAATAAAATTAATTTTAGGCTCAGTTTTAAAATTAACTAAATTTTAATAAAAATAATAAAATAACTTTTCTTTTTAAATTTATCTTATATTATTGGTAGATTAAATATGATAACAAATAATATCACTCTCTTTAACTATTTGAATATTAAAATAATTCATTAAAAAAATAATAAATTAACTTTAGTTATATTTTTATGATATTATTTAATCTATTAATAACATCATTAATGAGCTTCAAATATAAATCAAAACTACCATAATTGGAATTAGGATCTATTACGATATGAATATATATCATCTTATATGAAAATAATATTGAATGAATTTCAATTTGTTTAAGGTGATAATAATTAAAATTTAATTGAATTAACAATTTATTAATCTAAAGGTAATTATTTTTTTAAAAAAAATAGGAGATATAAATAAAAAAAATATTAAATATATAATGTAATTAATAAAATTGACGACACTTACTCGATCTCAATATTATTAAATAATTATTTATCAAAAAGAAATTTTTTTTCAGTTAGGAAAATTTCTAATTAAAAAAATATATTCGGATTTTTATAAAGGATCATCAATATACGGAAATTTAATTTTATTTATATACATTGGTTATTGAAATTAATGTAATTTAGTTTGATTTATTATTTAATTAATATAGTATGGTTAAGTTAGTTACATTAGCTTTATTTACATCAGCAATAGTGGCTATTCCAAGTCAGAGTCCAAATCCTAATGCACTCGGTGATATGGAAATGGATTTGGACGAATTGGACAGCTTACTATGCGATTTAGATCTTGAAAAATGCAAAAAAGCAGAAAATTCTAAGGGTAAGGGAGGTAGAGACTTTACCAAGGATATTTTAAATATTGTGAATGATAAAGATATCGAAATTGAAACGAATAAAGAGGAAACTTTGGATGTTGATCTAAGTATCATTCAGGAGGAAGAAACTAGGAAGAAGGATAACAAATCTAAGCCAAGTAATGGAGATGGTGGTAACAAAGATACTAGTGAAAATACTGAAGAAAATACTGAAGAAAATGGTCAATCGAACAAACCAAAGCCTGAGCCCGAACCAAAATATGACAATAAGGATAATTATAATACACCTCCATATAAGAATAAGGAATAATTATTTATTATTTATTGGCATTATAATTTATTTAATAGCTAATTTCAATAACATTTTTATTAAATAAACAACTGATGATTTTAAAGTGTAGGATATTCATGTAACTATCCAACATTCTTCTAAAATCATCTTAATCAACTTTAAAAACTATCAATTTGAGTATTTTATTGGTCTTAAATAATTGATTATTTACTTGGTTTGGTAGACGTTAATTCCTCAATAAACTTTTCTAGATTTTTCAACTCGTTAGGAGTTGCTACACCGTTAGCCCACCATCTAATTTTTTGATGTTGATCGATTAAGTAAACATAACCTAATAAACCATTCATCATGCCAAGTTTCTCTTTGATGTAATAAAGATCTCCGAATTTGTAAAGGTAATTGGGCTATTATAATAGTTAATTCGATAGAATATTGAATGATTATTTCATTACCTTTTGCCATTCCTTCAACGATTTTTTAACACCTCCTTGGCATGCTCTGACTACTAGAGATTTTAATTTTTCAGAACAATTAATCTAACCAAATAATCAATTATAAAAAATTAATAATAATAAATATAATTATTTACTTCAACTATTTGAAAATTTGATAAATCTTCGAATTTATCAGCGATAGGTTGGGTAAAAGAATCGGCCTGAGTCTATTTTTAAAAAGAATTAAACTCGAATATAATATAATAAAATCAATAAAAATATACCTGACCGAATTGAGAATGATGAAAAGCCACTAAATTAATTTTGCCTTTGATTAAATCTTGGAGCTCTACTTTATTCTTCTGGCGATCCGTCTTCTTATTCAATTCTGGAAAGAGTGGCTCACATTTAAATGTCGGCATATATAAAGCGTTCTATTTCATAATGATTGAATATACTTGATAAATATTTAAACAGTTGATAATATTACTTTACTGGGTATCATCTTATCATAAGCTTCAAACATTTTACCATCAGTAGCTCTAATATCTTTATTATACAATTAACATTCAATATTATTGAATAGTTTCATAGAATTGATATTTACCATGAAAATCTTGATAATAAGAAGTTGATAATTCTTTTAAACTATAATTATAATAAATAAAATTGATAATATTATAGAATATTAATATACTTACATAACTCTCCTTCTCTCTAAAGCCTTATCAGCATCACTCAAGTCCTTAACCTTATCCTTTAACCTATCGAAAAACGAACGGTTGTCGGGTTGAGGTAATTCAGCTTGACCAGGTACGAAATCTTTCAATTGGTTCAATGTAGCTTTTCTTTGTTTTTTCTCATTCTCTAAAGCAAATGAAGTATTGGTTCTGACATTAATCAAATTCACATTATTTTGTATAATTGGAATAAATACTCTTTTATTAAGAAATTTACTAGGAATAGTTAATAAATATTTTGGCATAATTTTAATAAATAATATTAAGTATTATTTTTATGTGATAATTATTTTAGTAACTCAAATAATAACTTTAAATCGTAATATTAAAAATTCAAAAATTATGGGTAAAATAATACAAATTAATAAAAATAGCAGCGAGAGGTTTCGATCCTCCGACCTCGGGGTTATGAGCCCCGCGCGCTTCCTCTGCGCTACGCTGCTTAAGTTTTTAACTAAATAAATTATATTTATTTATAAATTTAAAAAGGATATTTTAATTTTTATATTATCTTTAAATTCTTATCAAATTTACTTTTACTTTTTTTTTCTTAAATATATTTTTTTAAATTATTTTATTATTTATTTATATTTTATCTTACTCTCTATAATTTATTTTTTAATTATCTTTTATATTATATACCCAATCTTATTTTATATATTTTTTATCTTAATAATTTAACAAAATATGTAAATTATTTAATTAATTTTATTTATTAAATATTAAAATTATAATTTAATATTTATATTTTATTATATAATATTTGAATTATTGAATTAATTATCAATTTTATTGACATCTAAAAAATGATGATATTTTAAATTTTATAATAAACAATACTTGTATTTGATCCTCTTATATTAAATCAAATTAAAATATATTCATCTTTGTTAGTATTTGATATTTGGATAGTATCATCAACTTTTTTGATATAATTTGAATTCATTGTTAATTTTAAATAATATTTCTCATATATTTCAAATAATCAATTAATTTGAATAATTATTATAATTAAATTTTATTTTGAATTTTTTGTAAATAAATATTTTACAAAGTTGAGTGATTATTATCACTAATTGAATACATTTAATAATTAAAATAAAATTTCGAATTTCTAAATTTTAAAAAAGTATTAATACTATCTTAATGGTGCTGCTTTGGATAATAATTAAAATTATTAAAGTGTGAATCCAAGCCCGTTGGCAGAAGCCTTTAAGGCCATATCGCCTCTACCAAATTCTGAAACCTTGTCCCAGCCAACGATACCTTCTTCCATTTCTCCAATACCATGGTGCTCACCGAGGAATAAGACTAGGTGTAAAAAGAATCTAGGATATTCTTCCAATTTGGGGGTTTCGCCAGCTTTACCGTCTAAAATAGTTTTGATATTTTTAGCAGTGTAATGACCTTGATACATGGCAGCACCTGCAAGTTTGACTTCTTGCCAGTCGTTGATATCACCGATAGCAAAAATATGAGAGTATTTGGGATTGAGGAGTTGCATAGTGGGCTTGACCTTGACAAGTTTCTTTTCATCCAACAAGGGATATTCTTCTGTAGATTCTAAGTCGAAAATATCTGTGACAGGGTTACCAGCACCAAGACAGTTCATAACTAAATCGACAGTGAGTTCAACACCTTGGTTGGTTTTTAAATCATAAACAGTTTTGCCATTTTCTTCGCGTTGGCTTTCGGCTATGACGCGATTTTCGAAAAGTAATTCAACACCAATATCTCTCAACTCATCAGCTACTCTCTTTTTGAATTCTTCAGTGTAGGGACCAACAATAGGAAGAGCTCTAGAGTGAATCAAAGTGACCTTTTTCTCAGGGAAATGGGATTTGATATCTGCAGCGAGTTCTACACCAACGGCACCAGCACCAACAACAGCAACAGTTGAAGCAGCTTCGATTTTAGTGCGGTAACCTTGATACTCATCTAAATAGTCCTTCTTGATGGATGATGCGGGCCAAACTGGAGAACCACGGCCGTAACCAGTGGCAACAACAATATAATCAAATTCTTCGCTTAATCCAGAGTCAGTTTCAATGGTTCTTTCGGTGACGCGAGTAACGGTAGCATATTTGAATTGAATATTGGGGTTGTTATACCATTTGAGGTCAGTGTGGTTGCACCAGATAGTTTTAGCATATTCCTTATGGACGAGAGCACGAGTGACACCAACCAAGTGGCAGAAACCTTGTCTCTTATCAAAGATAGTTACCTTGATATTGTATTCATTAAGATCGAGAGTATTTACGAGTGAATTGACGAATCCAAGACCACCATAATTACCTCCGACAACACCAATTCTAGTTGTTTTTCTCTCAGCTGAAACCATTATCAAAAATTAATTACTTTAAGATTTTTTTTCAATTAAAAATTATCTAAGTAGCTTCCTAGCTATTTAGCCTTTTTTAGTGAAATTTATATTCACTATCTCATCTTTATATAGCAATTTTTCTTCTCAATTAGGAAGAAACACTGATCAGATAATTGTGAATCTTGAGAATTTTGCATCCAAAATTTTTTACTCATATTGAGGAGTTAGCAAATGACATAAATAGAAAATTTAAATTGTTTACTTTTATGGAAGGATTATGAGAAAAATTAATAGATTGTTTTTTTTTAAAATTTACAGTATTATATGAAAAATATTGTTATAAAATTATGATAATATATTTTGAATTAAAATTTCATTACCTTACAAAACTATTACATGTAAATCAAATTTAATTAATCAAAAGCTGAATATGTAATAAAATATATTTGTAGTAAATCTATTTCTCTATAATTAATTTAATATCTTGTTAGATATACTTCAATATAAAGAAATCATAATAGACCAAAATTGAAATGATTTTAATTTAATGAACAGTGTATATTCTTTAGCAAATGTCATTATTTTATGAATCAATTCTAAATTCGTTAAAATTGTTTACAGCTTGGAATCCATTTACTTTTTTTATTTTCTTACAATTTTCTCATATAAAACTTGGATAATATTTTTATAACCTCCATTTTAATCTAACACTGATAGATGTATCTGAAATATTTGATTAACATAGAATTATCAGATGGTATGAACTTGATGAAAAATGTAATATACCCGAAGAGCAGATTTGGAATAGAGATTGAATATAATGATTGTTTATGCTGTTTTGTTGAAGGTTTTTATTAGGTAATAAGCATTTGATTGAATCATTTTCAAATATTATATAATAATGACGAATAGCAAGCACCAATCATTCGCTAATATTAAAATTGTAATTGAAGATAAAAAATTACTTAGGTTATTTTTATTAAATGATTCATCTACGATTAATAACCAGTATATTAATATTGAAAACGGGAAAATATAAAAAATCTGATTAAATTGAATTATTTTAATTAAGGAAAATCATTTTTATTAAATTCATACCAATTTTTACTGTGATTAGTATTATTCATTAATAAATTTATCAGATAATAAAAGCTATTGAATTTTCAATTTAATATTTGTCAAATAAATAATTCAATTTTAAAAAAAACTACTATATTCTATTTAAAACCGCTTAATACAATAACCCAAATATTACTTTTTAAATACTTGTGAAAAATGTATGGTAAAATAACAAATCAAATTAGGAAATTTTAATATAACCTTTTTTACTATATATTACCAAAAAGAATTTCTTATATACACACACACTATTTTGGTAGATTTTATTAATGATATATTGAATGATAAAAGTGTAATAATTGAAAGATATTTTTATTAAAAAATAATTTTATCAGATAAATTTATTATAACTAAAATTATCTGATTTAAATTATTTTTAAATTATTTTTATTTAATAATTTTAAATTTTCAAAAATTTTACAATTTTAATAAAAAATTTTTTAAATAAATATATAATCAATATTCATATTAGGAATTTTTATTGTTAACAGATAATATTATAACTTGTAGGTTAAATGAGGTGACGATATTTATGTTTTAATTTTATGAATTTTAGGTCAAATCCCTTTACCTGATATGACTATTAAAATTTACTGAAAAACTAGCACAACACTGGGTAAATATTATCAACTCCATCTATACAACATTATAAAATTAATATGATCGATTAATAATTTGAGTTTGATATTTAACAAATGTAAAAAAATGGGAATGGAATATGCAATGGCGGGGAATCGAACCCCGGTCTACCGCGTGGCAGGCGGTAATTATACCACTAAACCACCATTGCCTGGAAACCCTGTGACGATTGCTACCTAATTGATACCTTTCTTCACTCCAATTCACTATTAAGTACCTGATTAACCAAATTAGGCCTTATCAACATTTTACCAGTCCACGTCTGAGTGACCTCACTGTTACTCATCCGTGCATACTTATGCCTATATATTTCACTTAAGTATAAGAAGGGCTTGTCTCCCTTCTTGACCTCTCTCTCTTACCTTACTTTCCTACATTAATAAACCTTTTGCCTACACCCAAAGTCAACCCTTTTGGTATACTCAAGTAACTGCTTATAGTTCCACTTGAGTCATTTTACACTAATCCTTCTAAACCCGTTCCTATTGATATTCCTTGATTCCATCTTCTTAGCATGCCGGATCCTAACGCCGCCACTGTTGCTGCTGGTCTAGTCGCTCTGTACAAAGCCCCATTTACAAGTGATCAAGGCTGAATAGCCAGAGACCTGATCATTGGTAGTTTACCCCAGCTGGTAGGTATCATGTTTCACAATCTGGCCTACAGAATGGCTGTGTCAGTGTCCTCAATGACGCTCCAAGAGCTAATAACCGTGACAAACCCTTTTGAAAAATACAACATAGATATTATTTACAATGAACTAAATTGATAAAGAAATATTCTTTATTTATTTGTGTTTTTTGACGCTTATCATATTAACTTCTCATTTTTATATATTCATTAATAATTTTTTTCTATATATATATATATTTCTTTCAATCAATATGTTCTATATTAAATTTACTCATATTATCAATTTTAAAGTTATTATTTACTTAAACTACAACAATATATTTGATTCATTATTTATATAAATTTTCTAATATACTTAATATATATAATTTTGATATTAAATTAAAAAAATATTTATAATGTAGAATCAATAAAATTATAATATTTGAATTAAATCTTAAAATCTACTTAATGTTGGTAATTTAATATAAATTAATAAAAATTATATTTTGAATTTGATTTATTTAGAATAATTTAATAAAATAATAAAGATATAGAGAATATTTGTTGAATATTATAAATAAATTCATGATTTGATAAAAGTTAAATTGGTTGATTATATCCAAGATGATCTGTAGATACTTTCAAGTGCATATCATTTAAATCCATACCTAGTATTTTTTTTCGATACTAATCAAACTAAGAAACATTTCGCTAGCTCCGTATATTCACCAAGAAACAAAATCAAATCCAAAAAAAACTTGGACAAATTTTCAATTCTGGAGTTTCACGAGGTTGGACATCTAAGACCTGCTAAATATTTTTGAACCTACAAACTCCTTGGTATGTAGTAGCTCCAGTGAACTCGATATCTTGCCAGTTGTTGATATCGCTAATGGCAAAAATATGAGAGTATACAGAATTGGTTAGCTGTATTGTGGATCTGATCTTGTATCACTTTTTTTCATGTAGTAAGGGATACTCTTTGGCGGATTCAAGATCTAAAATATCGGTAACGGAGCTACTAGCACCCACACAGTTAAGGGCTAAATCTGTAGATGTTTTTAAAAGTCTTTGTTGTTCTTCACTTCGTAAATTATTTTTCCATTGACTTCATACTTAGTTTCTGATATGAGTCGGACTTCGAAAAGCAATTCTGCTCCAAGTACTTTTAAATCTTGAACGATTTTATTTCTGAGATTATCAGAGTATGGACGTACAATGAAAAGAGCTCTTGAATGGATCAAAGTGACTTTCTTTTCAGGATAATGCGACTTGATATCAGCAGCAAGTTCTACACCGACGGCAACACCTCGTAATATTATAACAGTTGAAGTAGATTGAATTTTGGCACCAAAATCATTTTACTTTTCAATATATTCCTTTTCCGTCAACAATTTTACAATTTGCACCCTAGGGTAAAGCCAGTGGCAACAACAATATAATCAAATTTTTTACTCTTAGCAGCTTCGGTCTTGATTGTGTTTTCGATAACGCAGGTGACTGTAGCATATTTGAATTGAATTTTAGGGTTATTATAAAAAAATGAAAATTTATCAGTTAAAAGGGAAATATTTTAATATCTAATCTTTCAAATATATTGTTAGTTTTAAAAAAATCATATATAAAAGAATTAATATTTTCAAACTATATATAATATTTAAAATTATTTTTTCATTAAACTATTTTTATTTAATATAATTATATTTAAACTATATAAAGTTGAAAAAATTATTTTATTCAAGTAAAATTAAAACTCTACCATAAACCCTCTAAAATCATTTAGGATTTGTAAACAATTTATGAAGATAATGCTTTATTTAAAACTATCATTTATTATTATATTTATCACTTTAAAACTAAAAGTGATATTTTTTAAATTCTTCAAAATATAAAGTTAAATCTTTACTAAAATTTTTTATATTAATTAAATAAAAAAATATATATCAAAAATAACTTTTAAATTTTTAATGAAAAATAATAAAATAATATAATATCAACTATAAAAATATATTATATTTATTATAAATATTACCTTGAATTTGAAGTAATAGGAAATTTTTTAATTTTTGATTTTTCAAACATATTATTATTTTTAAATTAATCAATATATATAAAGTAAATAGGATATTATATATTTTAAATTATATATATATATATTTAATATAATTG